>CM031236.1:267935224-267980224 GCA_018340775.1 Taxus wallichiana var. yunnanensis | reverse complement strand
AAGATATACAGTTATATCTACTACTTCAACCTAATAACCTTCCTCTAGATTTGTTGTTATTAGCATGCAGCGAGCCATCTCAATCACTGTGTGATTGCGACACTCAACAATGTTGGTTTTTCTAGGGTTTTTAGGGAGCAATGAGGTTCCGATTAATGCCTTGTTGTTCAGGAAGGCCAAGAACTTATTTGATGTGAATTTCCCCCTCGATCTGAGATAAGTAGAAGAAGTGGTTGTCCGGTCTCTTTCACAACATGATCATAGAAATTATGGAAATGTTGAAGAGCCTCACTTTTTCTTCTTTAGGAAAAACACCCACATCTTAGGAGGTTCGTCATGCAAAAACAGTTAGAAGTACTTGTATGCTGAAAATGAAGCAGTAGTGGGCGGTTTAGATCGGTGCGAAATACCTCCGGACACTTCTTGGCATGGAAGGTTCTCAACTAAAATGGATCCCTATCTTGTTTTCCTGCAAGACAGTCGGGGCACATAGGCAAGGAACTAGACAATTTGGGTAGTCCATGGACCATTTCTTTTGAACTCATTTGATGTAATGAACTAAATGAAAAGTGTCAATATATAACATGCCAGAGTGCTGTAGATTGAACTGTTTATGTAGATAAAGCTATTGCAGAAGATGAAACAATATATAAACTAAATAACTTATCTTTTAGAAAATCTCTAGCAATAATCTTACCTTGTCACGAGATCAAGCATGATTTAATGTCATTTTAGACAAGAAATTCTACCTTTAGGTCATGATTCAAGAGCCGAGTCACTGACAAGAGGTTGTTAGTCAAGCCAAGAACATATAATACCTTTGTAAGCATACATTTTCCTGGTCCCAAAGGAATGGTGACTTGGCCTATTCCTTCTGCAATGTACTCTTTGTAATCAACTATACAAACTCGATATCCAGTTGGTTATTATTTTAGTGAATCAAATAGCATCTTGTCACATGACATATAATTTATTGTACCGAGTCTATAATCCAGACTGTCTTCATGGGTTGTGAAGTTTGAGAGACTAGTACAAATTTCTTACCACAATTTTCTCCTTCTAATGTCTCATCATCAAATTCATCATCTTGTTAGGATGCAAGATGTCCCTTCTGATTTCTTCGACGAGGAAATCATTTGGATTTTTAAAAATATTCAGGCCCAGATGTGTTTGTTTGACTCAAAGACCCTTGTTTCAAACCATTTTGCCACCGGTGATTAGTGTCGTGAGTGTTGGTTCTGCAAATGTGACACCAGCTCTTTGAATTTTTATCTTTTTGCTATTGATTTCATTGTGCTTAAGTTGGCTTCTCTAGGGGACCCTTCCGATTCTTCTAGCCACGATATGGCTTTGAGAACAGGGCTTTATCCTAAGTCTCCTCTTGGGCTGAATTGATGGCCTCTTCCTGCTGCAACAAGTTCACGAGTTCTTCAAATTGTTTGTTTAGATACATTCAATGTCGTAACGAACACTTGGAATTGATAAGGGAGTTCTCTCAAGGTGATCAACATGAAAAATTTGTCATCCACCATTTCACCTAGTGCTAATAAATTTGATCGCATCTCAGCCACGCGATGTAAGAATGTTAGTACCAAAATTGATTCTCCCTTAGAAGATGATCAACATCACAGGTTTGGAAAGAAGATTAGAGACAAATAGAGCATGTAGTGTGTCATTTTGTATCCAGGGATGAAATGCAACTTGCTCTTTGTCACTCAGATGTGGAGAAATGGGTAGCACCCTCAAGATGATTTGACCTATCCTCACTACTTTACGGTTGTGCCTTTCAACTAGGGTGAGAGGACCCTTTTGTAGCCTACTGTTTGTGGAGGAGATGGAGATATCCTTCCTTGTGAAATTATTAAGAAGACGTTGAAGAAAATATGATCAATGCAAAAAAACCTAACTCTCACGAGTTGTCACTCTAGATAATGGAGATGTTTTCTAAGCAAGCTTCGGGCCACTAAAGAAAATTGAAAACCTGATTGTTTCTATGTGCTTGTCCGGTAGTAGAAATTATGCATTTGTATACACACATGAAAAAAAGGGGTAGTATGGGTACCATTGGTTGTTTTTAAATGAAATTTTTGTGGGAGGTGAGGTAGAAGTGAACTTGATTCACCATATTCTTGAGAAATTTTACAAAAAAAGGATAAATTGAACAACATAATGCTTCAGGATAGCTAGGATGTTCCTTTAGCGGAATATGTGCTTCAATGGAGGCCCGGATCGGCACTTTTCACACAAACTTCCAGAATCCAAAATGAAGGCTCAAATTAGAAAACTTAACTAAAAATTATCAACCTCTGTTTCATCATGCCTAAGATACCCTCAAAGGCTGACATGTAATCTTATAGTCATGCTAGGAGTCACAGTGATTTTAAATTTGTTTATTTCACTATCAAATGAAAGCTCTTATGATAAATGAACTTGTAAATACCACCAAAATATTACAAAGATAAGATCTTGTGTGATTCACAAAGGTTTCAATGTAAGATTGCAACAGGAACAAGAAAACTACTTGCAGACACACAGGAATAAAGCAAACACAAATTTTTCCCAAAATGACATAGATAAACTCAAGTTTGATTAAAATTCTCAAGAAGGGAAAGTTTGTAGAACAATCTTAGAGATTGTCAAGGGATATATACTTGCAAACCACCTTGACATGATCAAATTTAACAAAAGGAGATAAACAGTTTCTTGAGATGATTTCTCAAAAGGACAAGTTCTATGAAGCTTTTCTCTTAGGAAAATCAATGCCAACCTCTAACCTTGCAACCCTTTGCACAAAAATTCATGCAATTTATAATACTTCATTTACAATAGAGTTTCCCCCAAAATCGGACACATTCAAAGCACCATTGTGTGTTGAGACGCCTTAATCAGATTTGTGAAAAACATTTAGGTGTGCAGAGGGAAAATCTCTTCAAATATTTCTAGCATTCAATTCTTCAAAGCTAGTAGGTAGTTTTAATCTTGCACACCAACTACTTCCTCCTCTAATATGTAAAATCTAGTTCTTTGTGTGCTAGGGAAAGAAAAACTGAAAATTAGATCGAAGATAATGGTCAGATCACGTCTTGATGGAAAAATATGTCTTTAGATTTTCCCACCCAACCAGGATACCCAATTAATGTTCCTCTTCGTTTTACATGCAGGAGACTCCAAGAAATGATAAAAAAATTTGTAAAATTTCACATCCCCAAGAGCTTTGGAGTAGAAATGGTGGAAAATCAAATACATACAACATCTACTGTGAATATTTCTTTTAAATTTGGACCATCCACGTGGGAGATCGGAGCTCATATGGGCTTGGGGTTCCTTTTTACCTTTTACACCTTTTGAAAAAAAAATGCAAAATTTCTTGATTTTCTCCACCCTGCGTCTTTGAAAAATGATCCCGACATGTTTGCTAATGTGGGTCCCAAAGGAACTATAGCTAAATTCTCGCTATTTCACCTTTTTTTGTAAAAGGGATTTTTCCAAGTTTTACCGCACTCCACCCTTTCGCTTCTAGTTTCTGATGTGGGTCCCAGTGGAACCACGCTTCCTTTTTCACTTTTAACTCCTTTTTCCTCAAAAGGAAAATTTTCCAAATTTCCCCGAAAGTCTGCACCTCCGCCGTTGACTGGAGAAAAATGTTGACTATTCTCTGTCGGGCTTGCAGATCATTTTGGTGATTTTAGTTTTTAAATACAAGGGGTAAAAGATCCAAGTTTCCCCTGATGGCCCGCCTATTGACTTTTCAAACCGCCATGTGTCTCAATGGCGCATCTTGGATGGTCCCCAAAAGTAGAGACCCTAAATGAGTGTGGGCTCGCCACGTGTCTCAGGCCTTTTAGGAAATTGCTGAAAAAACTAAGGAAAGAAGACCCGGTGGAAACCTCCACGTGTCTTTATGGCGCAACTTCAAGAACCTTATAAGGCTTCAATATGATTTGGTAGGGGCACACTTCCATTTTAAAATTTTTACTCCATCTTTCCAAAAGGGAAAAATATCCCACTTGCCTCCAAAGGCCCACATCTCCACTTTTAACTTTGCCACGTGTCCTTCTGCGGGGTCAAAGTAAGAATTTTTCCCTGCCACTTAAATTTTACTTTAATCAAATCCTGGTGGGGCGGGTTCAAAATTTTTGCTAAAGTATCCAAAAATAACAAGTTCAAAAACAAACCCACCTCACCCGATCTAATTAGAAGAAGCCACGTAAGTACCAAAACAACCAATCAGAAATGAGCAGAACTATGGGACCAAATTTGCCCCTTTTCCAAAAAAGTAAAAAATGACAAGTTAAAACATTTGCCCGCCCTCTTGTAACTAAACTGAAGAAGCCACGTGACCACCGAATGTAGAGGAAAATTTTTGATAGGAAAAAGACGCCCGCCATACCCTAAAAACACTTAAATTCACCATTCATGCCCATAATTAGATTTTTCACTAAGGATGATTTTTTTGAAACAAAACCAAGTGAATCATGGTTCCAAGCATCTTTCAACCATGGATTTTTATTTTCAAAGGCATACAAATATAAATTGATCATTCTCGAGCTTCCATGGTCAGGGAAAAATAGGAAAAACGACAGAGCCCATGGATTTTGAAGAAATCAGAGGAAAATAAGGGAAAATGGTGCGAGATCAAGACAAGCACCAACATCGGCTCCAACTCGGGGATGGGCACTCTCTGTGAGTGCCACAAGAAAAACTAGCAGACCAAGTGCCAAGAATATACCATTAGGCAACGGAGTCAAAGAAAAACTAGCATAACGGAACAACCACAACCATCCTCCAAATACCAAACCGAGAAACCAAGCAAAACCAAGTCATCAAGGACTAGAATGAGAAAAACACAAAAGACAAAAGCAACGAACAAGTTGTACACTATACAAGTGATGTTCACCTTGATTATGGGGAATCAATCCAGAAATGCTTCAAGTGCCTACCATTAATAGGAAATTTGAGTAATTCATCATCCAAATCTTTCAATAAGAAGGTATGCTGACCAATCTAAATGTCAATGGAGTAAGGGCCCATCCATAGTGCATCAAATTTACCATTCTTTTGTTAGGATACGTTGGTTATTAGGTGTCTTTCTTATCACATTATCTATTCTTCCATCATTCTCTGCAACTATTGTGGATCTTCTCCATTTAGTTAGGGAGTCCAGTACAGATTTTGGTCCTATAAATACTGTACGCATGCTTTGTTTTAGATAGAATAATATGAGATAAAACTATCTCTTCTATTTCTCATTCCGTAGCTCTCTCTCAGTTTGGTATCAGAGCAATCAGATTGGCTAGGACCGCATGCCCAATCCAATGCGGCTTGAAGAAGCTTGGGATCCGCCCCGTCCATTGCTATGTAGTAAGTCTGATTTGTGGTGTCGTTGGCGAGCACTACACCCGCACTAGTTAGATGCAAAGATATACACTGGGCTTAAATTATCGAGTTGAAGCAGTCCGAGTTACGCTCCAGAAGTTGGGCCGCCTCTCTCGTCTTCATTGAAGAGCTCATAGATGTATGTGTTGACAGAAGAGGTAGAGATCTGGGAGGAGTTACTGCAAATTTCTGCTTTGCTCGAAAATGATTCCTACGACACTGCATAAATTGGGTTGCTTCACGCAGATTTGGAGTGAGGGTCGTTGTTGAAGGCGTCGTAGGTGGCCTGAATGAGGTCACTGTAGAAGAGAAGGGAGTGTCGGAGGCCCAGATCCAGCGGGTGGAGCACAAATTTCCACTTGACTGTAGCACACGAAGCTTTTATAGCGTAAATAGTTGCTTCTTGCTATGTGGAAGAGTCTGCTTTATTCTGCTTTGCGTGGAAGAGTGTGCTGCGTGGAGAAGAAACATTCTTGCTGGTGCATTGGATAGAAGGAAAAAAAAATGTGGAAGTTCACGTGGAGACCTGCTGAGCGTGTTGGAGACCGCTGCAGCTGGACATGGAGAGTTACTCAGCCACCTGCTGAAGGAAGGCAGCACGTGCGCGGAGACCTTCAAATGCTGTCGAGGTAGTTTTGAGTCTACAACAGTCTCTTCTACACTACATCGAATGTCGAGTGTAGACAACTCGATTGAAAGCGTCAACAACACGGTCGCCACAGCTGAAAGCCACAACATCAACTCGCCAGCCAGAGAACACCGTGGAGAAGCTCCTGAGAGCTCCGGGTTCTACTTTGCTTTGCTGAACGAGCTTCGAAATTGCGGCAATCTTGCATTCGACAAACTTGTTCGAGAAGGACTCCTTGAGTACTTTCTTTTCGACGTCAGCTGCCAAGCAAAGCGAGTACGGGAAGAATTAGAAGCCGGATACGACGCAGATTGTGACGACGAAGAAGAACGCCCTGCAAAGCGTCGCCGTCTCACAGCACGTGAATATCGCGAGCATCTACGAGCCAGTCATTCTCGACAGTGAGTCCAAATTGTAATAACTTTTTCAAATAAATAAATATTTTTTTATTACAATGTCTGCTCCGAAGTTACTTCTGTCTGATGCTCAGTTGCTCAAAGGGCCTAATTTTGTGGCCTGGAAGACAAAAATGAAGACAATCCTTCAGTTTGAAGGATTATGGGGAATTATCACGAGGATGCGTACTGCTCCCACATGACCCCGATGAACTAATAAAATATGACATGGCTAGTGCTAAATCCTTGATGATCTTGATAATGCTCAAGTGCTCATGATGACATGCAACCGCATGTTCAGAATGCGGAGAAACCCAAGGAGGCCTGGGACAAGTTGGCAACCATTTATGAAGCCAAAAATCAGACAAAGATTCTTCATCTTCAGTCGAAGCTGCACACCCTCTCTATGGGGTCTGACGAGAAAGTGGAGGAATTCCTGCGTCGCGTGGCTGAGTTGAGATCGGAGTTATTAGCGCTCGGTGAAATGGTAGACGATAAACTACTCATCCCAATCACCTTGAGAGCACTCCCTTCTCAATTTCGAGTGTTTGTTACAACACTGAATGTGTCTAAACAAACAGTGACATTCGAAGAGCTTGTGAATTTGCTGCAGCAGGAAGAAGCTATCACTTCATCGCATGGGGAGTCTCAGGACAAAGCCTTGTTCTCAAAGCCTAATCGTGGCCAGAAGAATCGGAAAGGTCCCCCAGAGAAGCCAAATCCAGTGCAATCCAAACAGAAAGATCAAAAGTCAAAGAGATGGTGTCACATTTTTAGAACCAATACTCACGACACTGATCACTGCTGGCACAACAGCAAACAAGGGCCTTCAAGCCATACAAGCACATCTGGGCGCGAAGATTTTCAAAAGTCTAAATGACGTCCCCACTGGAGAAAGCAAAAAGGACATCTTGCAGCCCAACAAGAAGATGATGACTCTGATGAGGAGACATCAGAAGGAGCCCATTGTAGTAAGAATCTTGTACTCGTCTCTCAAACTTCTCAGCCCACGAAGAAAGTCTGGTTGATAGACTCTAGTGCAAGCAAGCATATGTCAGGTGACAAGAAGCTGTTTGATTCACTACATGAAGAGCCAACTGGAGATCGAGTTCGGATAGCGGATGACAAAGAGTACATTGCAGAAGGAATAGGGAATGTGACCATTCCTCTGGGGCCACGAAAATGTACACTTACAAAGGTACTATATGTTCCTGGCTTGACTAGCAATCTTTTTGTCAGTTACTCAGCTCTTGAATCATCACCTTAAGGTTGAATTTCTTGTTCAAAATGGCATTAAATCATGCTTAATCTCCCGACAAGGTACGGTTCTTGCTAAATACTTTGTAAAAGATAAGTTATTTGCTTTAGATATTGTTTCATCTTCTGCAGTAGCTTTATCTGCTTCAACAATAGAATCAACTGCCTTATGGCATTTTAGATATGGACACTTGTCGGTCGGTTCACTGCACCAGATGAGTTCAAAAGCAATGGTCCGTGGACTACCCAAATTGTCCAATTCCTTGCCTATTTTCCTGGTTGTCTTGCAGGAAAACAACATAGAGATCCGTTTCAAGCGAGCACCTTCCATGCCAAGAAGTGTCTGGAGGTAGTTCATACCGATCTGAACGGCCCATTACCTGCTTCATTTTCAGGATACAAATACTTCCAGTTGTTCGTGGATGACCACTCTCGCAAGATGTGGGTATATTTCCTAAAGCAGAAAAGTGAGGCTCTTCAACACTTTCAGAACTTCTATCATCGTGTTGTCAAAGAGTCTGGATAACCACTTCTTCTACTCCGCTCAGATCAAGGGGGAATTCACATCAAAGAAGTTCTTGGCCTTCCTAAACCATCATGGCATTAAGACTGATTTGCCCTACACGCCCTTGAAAAAATGGCATTGTTGAGCGTCGCAATCGCACAGTGATGGAGATGGCTCGCTGCATGCTATCAACTGCAAAGCTAGGAGAACGCTATTGGGCTGAAGCAGTACAAACGATGTATATCTTCTCAACAGGGCACCAACAAAGATTCTACTGAACAAGACGCCAGAAGAGGTATGGAGTGGTAAAAAACCATCAATTTCTCATTTGTGAGTATTTGGTTGCACAGCATACATGCATGTCCCAGCTCAGAAGAGAAAGAAGGTAGAGCCAAAAACACTCCCGTGTATCCTTCTTGGCTACAGTACTACCTCGAAGGCGTATCGTCTCATGGATCCTGAGACAAAGAAAATATACGAGAGTCGGGATGTGGTTTGTGACGAGTCATCCTTTGACTCAATAGTATCAACAGAAGATCCACTTCCAAACACATCTCACCGATTAGTCTCTGAATCAGATGATGAGCTGGAGGAGACTACTCAGAGAAAAGAAATGCTACTAGGAGAACTATTTGTTGACCTTGGAGAACTGCAGAATGTGACTCCACATCAATCCTCATGGCAACGACACAGTTCTTCTCAAAAGCAATCAAGTTCTCATCCGAAGTGGGTACAAAGAACTATCAAGGACTCAAATTTGTAACAACTCCCAGATACATCATCCGGAGTCAAAACAAGGAGTCAAACAAGAAATGAGGTAAACTTTGCACTCATGAGTTCACTGATGAATAGCTCGAGCCAGATAATGTTCGTGAAGCACTCAGTCAAACTCAGTGGAAGGAAGCTATGGAAACAGAATATGACTCGCTCATGAAAAATCAGACATGGGAACTTGTCGATCTGCCTACAGGAAAGAAACCCATAGGCTGCAAATGGGTCTTCAAGACAAAATATAAGGCAGATGGATCCATCGACAAACATAAAGCACGACTTGTAGCCAAAGGATATGCTCAGAAAGAAGGCATCGACTATGAAGAAACCTTTGCACCCACTGCGAAGATGAAGACCATCAGAGTAGTTTGCGCACTTGCAACACAGAAAGGATGGAGACTTCAGCAGATGGACATCAAGAGTGCTTTCCTAAATGGTGATCTGAAAGAAGAAGTATACATGACCCAACCTGAAGGATTTGTTGATGAAAATCAGCCTAAAAAGGTATGTCGTCTCATCAAATCTCTTTACGGACTGAAACAAGCTCCCAGGGCATGGTATATCAAGATCAACGATCACCTTTTGCAGCATGGGTTCACTCATAGTCCCTCAGATTCAAATTTGTATATAAAGAAGGTAGGCAAAGAAATTATCATTCTGGTTGTTTATGTAGATGATCTTGTGATCTTTGGTAGTTCGGAAGATCGGAGTTGATATTGTAAAGAATGATCTCAAAAGAACCTTTGACATGACAGATTTGGGGCTACTACATTACTGTCTTGGCTTGGAAATATGGCAAAAGGAGCATCACATCTTTGTCTCCCAGACAAAGTACGCCAAGACACTCCTGGAAAAGTATAGAATGTCTGATTGTAAACCTATATCCACTCCCATGGAAAAAGGCTTGCAACTTTCAAGATTCCAGGACTCACCTCAAGTAGATGCTACTCTCTACAGGTAATTGGTTGGAGGGCTCATCTATTTGACATACACCAGACCAGATCTCTGCTATGCTGTCAGCTATCTTTCCAGGTTCATGCAAGAGCCAAAGAAATGTCACTGGAATGCAGCAAAGCATGTTTTGAGATATGTCCGAGGAACAACTAATTATGGTCTGGAATATAAAAAGAATGATCAATTCTTCCTATAGGGATATGTCGACTCGGACCATGCTAGATCTGTTGATGATAGGAAGTCAACTACATGATACATATTTCATCTCGGATCTGGACCTATCTCGTGGATAAGCAAGAAGTAGAATGTTGTTTCTATCTCATCCACAGAGGCAAAATATCACGCCGCACGAGGAGCTGTGTGCGAAGTGATATGGATACGTCGCATTTTGGATGACCTAGGAATTCTGAAAAACAGTCACCTATTCTCTATTGCGACAATCAGAGTGTGTTGAAGCTCGTGTAGAATCCAGTCTTTCATGAACGAACAAAGCATATTGAAATTGACTGCCATTTCATTCGAGAGCACGTCTTGAACCATCAAATTCAGCTCCAGTACTGTCCTACTGAAGCACAAGTTGCTGACATTCTCACTAAATCTCTTGGAAAAGTGAAATTTGAATCTTTCAGAGGTCACATTTGCAAGAATAATGTAATAAGGGGGGGAATGTTAGGATACGTTGGTTATTAGGTGTCTTTCTTATCACATTATCTCTTCTTCCATCATTCTCTGCAACTATTGTGGATCTTCTCCATTTAGTTAGGGAGTCCAGTACAGTTTTTGGTCCTATAAATACTATACGCATGCTTTGTTTTAGATAGAATAATATGAGATAAAACTATCTCTTCTATTTCTCATTCTGTAGCTCTCTCTCATCTTTCCCTTGTCTTCATATCTGCAATCCCATAATAGCACAAGATCTCCAATGTTGAAACCTCTCCGGGAGTGACCTTCTTGTCAAATAACTTCTTCAATTTTTCTCGAACTTCACATGCCTTTGGTGAGATGGTCTCCTTTCTTCATCAAGTTCAACTATCTGGTTAATGCGAGCCTCATATGGACTAACTTCTTGATCTTCCAGGTTGTTGAATTAAATGATATGAGGATAGTTGTATATGCGGGGTACTAGAGCTTGAGTGTCATACAACAATTCAAATGGACTATTTCCAGTGGTTCTTTTAACAGTAATTCTATCAGCCCACACAACAAACTTCAGTTGTTCACCCCATTTTCTTTTGTTCATCTCCAAGGTTCTTCTGATAATCTTCAACAAATTTTTATTATTGGACTCAACTTGTCTGTTTCCCCAGGGATTGTAATTAGAGGCATATGTTAAACTGATCCTGTATTCTTTGCACATTTCCACCAAAGGTTTAGATCTGAAGCTCATGGCATTGTCAGAAACAATTTTAAATGGCACCCCAAACCTACATATGATATGGTTCAACATAAAATCCATGACAATTTGGTGTGTTTCTCTTTTGGTAGGGATTGCCTCCATCCACTTGGTGAAGTAATTAGTAGCTATAAGAATCCACTTATGGCCAGCACTTGAAGGGTCTAAAATCTCACCAACAAAATCCATTCCCCATTTCTTGAATGGGGATTCAATTGATATAGGGTGCAAAGGCAGGGAGCTTGAAGCTTTCAGTCTTCCAAAGAAGTGCTGGCAACTCTTGCATCTTATAACCAAAATATTTGTATCCTTGAAGAGAGTTGGCCACCAATAACCAGCCCTCAAGATCTTGTGTGTTGTGACTCTTCCAAAAAAATGCTCCCCATAAACTCCTCCATGAATATCAACAATTATCTTGGGGATTCATATTTAGTAATACACCTTAAGAGAACTCCTTTAGGGTTCTTCCAAGTTAACCCATAATCAATAATGACATATTTCTGGGAAGCTAACTTAAGGGCTCTTTTCTGGTTCTTACTCAAATGCCTAGGGCAGTATAGATGTCTGAGATAAAAATTACATCTTTGTACCACTCAGAACTCATCAATTTTTCAAAAACATATACCCTTCCTTCTTCTACCTCATTTACCTCAATAGTTTTCAATTTTCTCTCATCCATAAGCTTAGCCAAGCCCAAACCTCTCACCAACTTCGTGGTTTTGATATCCATTTCATATTCTTGTAACTTGTTCACACATCTACATATTTTTCTTGAAACTTCCATCTCTAATAAGATGTCTTTCACCATAGTTTCGGGAACATAAGCAACAATTTTAGAGCTCAAAATGTAAGGCCTGAAAACCTTTTTTCTTTTACCAAGGAAAATGCTTGTTTCTCCATAATAGTGTATTTCAGCTCACCCCGCAATGCCTTACTAAAAAAGGAAATTGGCCTCTCAGCCCCTTCATCATCTTCCGCAACAAGATAGATGCAATAGTTTTCTCTGAAGGAAAAGAAAATAGTTGGAAAGGCTTCTTATAATCTGGAGCTGCTAAAACAGGGGCATGCTTTAATGCTTTCTCAATCCCATTGAAAGTTTGAATGGAATCCTCCTCCCCTTTGATGTCCTGGTCCTTATTCAGCATGCCAATGATTGGAATGGTCAACTTAGAAAAGTTTGATATGAATCTCCTGATAAAGTTTATCTGCCAAAAGAAGGACTCAATCCCCTTCTTGGTTCTTGGAATTGGGACCTTGCTGATGGCCTCTACCCTTTCTGGATCAATCATTACCCCTTCTTATGACACAATGTGACCAAGCAATTTTTCCTTCTGTACTTTGAAATGGCACTTCTTTGGATTGAGTGAAATGCCATATTCTCTACATCTTATCAACATTTTCTCCAAGTGCTACAAATGATCACCTCTCTTTCTGGAGAACACAGTTACATCATCTTGGTAGACAATAATAAAATCATTGATTTAACCAGCAAAAGCAACATCCATTTCTCTCTGAAAGGTTTCTCTAGCATTCATCAGTCCAAAGGGAATCCTGACATACACATATGTTCCCCAAGGGGTGGTAAAGGTTGTCTTAATTATTTTTGATTCCTTTACAACAACTTGGTTATAACCAGAGAAGCCATTCGGGGTAGATAGCAGCTCAGAACCGGTCACTAACTGCAACATGTTTTCAATGTTTGGTAAAGGATAATTATCCTTCATTGATGCTCTGTTTAGATTTCTAAATTCCACACATAGCCTGATGTCACCATTCTTCTTTCTGACTGGTACTAGGTTTGCAACCTAAGAAGAAAATATTGTAGGCTGAATAATCCCTCTATCCCTCAGTTTCTTCAATTTCTCTTACATTTTAAGAGATAGGAGTGGATTGATTGGCCTCTGCTTCTTGCCTGAATGGTTTTTTATTATATTATAAGGGAATCTCATGTTGAAATAGATCCTCTCTGTATGCCTTTAATTTAGAATAAGTCCAAGCCATGCAATCTTGATATTTTTTTAGCAATTGGACATAAGACTATTTTTTCCTCCTTGCTGAGATTGCTAACCGACCAGATCTTCCTTGGTTTCTCCTTTGTGTCAAGGTCATGCTCCTCAATATCCCTTAAGGCTACTATGAATCTATTAATAATGTGATCAACATTATCAAAGTTGGATTCAAGAGAAACCATCCCTCTAAGAATGGTATTAGTCTTTAGTTGGATGATGAATTTTCCAAATAAGGTTTCTTTACCCTCTCATTTACGCAAACCATTTGCTCCTAATCAATATTTTGATTAGCAAACTCCCCTTTTTTCGCAGAAATATTTTTACCGAGCATCATCATCAAAAAATTGCCAATGTTTAATGTTGTCAGGTATAGATGGCCTAGTTAACACCTCAACATATTCATAATATGGGGATATTATACAATTATCAAACTGAGATCCCAATACTACAAGTTTTTCTGCCAAATCATTGAAACTCCTATAATTATGCACAATATTGAATGAATCAAACATCTCAACGAGATCCCAAGTCGCATGCTTGTATTATTTGATCGATATTTTTTTGTGGCATAAATTTTTCTGAATTTCTTTACAATTAATTCTAAATCTCCTTTGACAATGATTTCCTTAACACCATATTTCCAAGAAATCCTTAGACCTAAAAATAGTGCCTCATACTCAGTAATGTTATTAGTGCACTCAAAGTTGAGTTTGAAGGAAAATAAAAACTCTTCTTGACCTGAAGAGATTAGAACAACACCAACATCATTTCCAAACTTGGAGCAAGCTCCATCAAACAATAAATTCCAAGGAGAGCCTTCCTATTCAATACATTTGCATTCTTCAATCTTGTGCTCTTTTCCATTAGCAAATCCTACAAAGTTATCAGCATCAACACTTGTGTACAATAATTCATAAGATGTGTTATTGGGATCTTCAATAAGGTGCACCATCTTCTTTTCTCAACACAACCTGACAAGGCTACCCTCAATTGGGATGGTAGTATAGGAAATGTCCATATGAACACTCCCACCAACACTTGCAGCCCATTTTCTAGATAAAAACACCCCACTTGGTTGGGCAATCAACATTAACAACATCAAGCACTAGGTTATTACCTGGGTAAGTTGCAAGTTGCACCACCAGACCTTTCACACATCCCACCACTTGAACTTCTCTCGGAGTCCATAGTATTACACCTCCCATATGTTGTTACTTTGATATCCAGCTCATTCATGACTTCTAGAGGCATAACATTACATGATGCCCCTGAGTCAAACATATAGTTGTGTAGCAATCTATCTTTAATGATTAGAGTGGTGAAGAATGGATCAAAATTTAGCTGAGAATCCACCAAGGATTTCCCCAAATAAACCTCGGGTGGTTCACCTAGTTTCTCCAACACCGGTGGTGTATCTAACTCTTCGGTGGTGGTGGAGTCTCCACAATGTTTATATTTCTACCTAGGGCAGTCTTCTCCTCTTTTAGCCTCAAATACTCGAAAGCCCTTTTTTTTTGCTTAGGAATCATAAGCAACTCAATAATTGGAACTAAGATCTTGATCCGCCTCAAGACTTGCAAAATATCATAGGGGACAGAGACTTTGGCAAGGCAAAATTAGAAGGAAGGTTGATATACTCATTAGATGGCACAAGATTTTTGATAGCTTGGGCATGAGGAAGGATGTGAGTTTTGTTTGGGACATCAAGTCCCTTGGTAGATGCATCTTTCTTAGGAGCCTCTTTAGGAATATTTGAAAGCAATGGATTTTTGGCTTGACTTGAGGCCCTGTCCCTTTGACAACCCTACTTCTTATGTTATACTCCTTCTCTTGGGAAACAACAGAGTTCATCAACAACTACCTGTCCTCCTCAGATGGGATTCCTCCATCATACTTTTTATCATTAAATATCTTAAATATTCAAAGTCATTATTGGATAATTCGAAATGTTGTACAAGATCTACTTATAAAGTATGAGAGGGACGAATAATAGGTACTCGGTGAATGCAATCCCAAAAATCAGCAAGTATTTCTAGCACTTTTACCTCGTTGAAGTTACTCCTTGCTGTGAGCTTGTAGAGCATTCCATCATGCATGCATCATTATCATTATCATCATCAACGTCTTCTTCTTCTTCTTCTTGATCTTCCTCACATGGAGAATGGGGCATGAAATATCTATCACACCAATTAGTGACATCTGTCTCCTCCACAACATTAAATCTGACGGCTAAAGCATCGGGTACCATTTTGTTTTCCCTGGCCTGGGACTGTTTATTTCCAAATCCAACAGGTCCCTTACCTCTGTCATCAAATCTCTGATCATTTCTATGATGATTTGTAAACCTGTCTTGGCCTTGTTGCTTGTGCTGACCTTGTGAACTTTTCCAATTCCCTTTTCTGCCCAAGCTAATTTGTATGATATTTCTTTGATAGCCCCTGCCAAATTTTTCACAACTTCCTCCAAATCAACAACCTTACTTGTTTGAGGATTTTCGAGTTAATTAGTTTTACAACCTCCCTTTTTGGAGGCTTTCTAATTGCCTTGATGTTGTTCTCAATTTGCAGAGCCATGGTGAAGGCCTACCTCAAATTAGTAGGGTTTTTTTCCCTCAAGTAGTAAGAATTTTTTTATCAAATGCATCTGAATATTTGATCAAACATGATTCATCACATGACCTTAAGCTAACAGCAATATCCTCAAGGTATTGTTAAACCTTGTATTGAAATCATGTACTGACTCATTAGGATTCTTCTTGATGTTTTCAAATTATGATAGAAGAAACCTAGGGTCAGTTCTATCACCATACTGCAATCTAAATGCATTGTTCATCTCTATCCAAGAATCAATGGAATTATCTGGAAAATATTTATACCAGTCCCTTACATCCTCTTCCAAAGTATGGATAAACAATTTGATATATACATCTTCATATTCAATCTCAAAGTCTTCCATCATATTGATAAAAAGCTTTAAATGTTGATCACCAGTTATAGCATTGTTTCCTTGGAACTTTGGTAATCTATTTCTCACATCCTGGGGAACTGTATTTGGATAACCACCATCCTGTAAAATTTATAGGACCAAAGGTGTTTACAACAAAAGGAGGTTTGGGTGGGGGCTAGGCCATGTTGTTCTAAGGAGTTGACCCTAGAGGGGAGACAAATTGATAAGAGGCATAGGGTCTTTGAAACATATGAGAATAACTTTCAAAATGGATTTCCCCTAAATGCCGTGTTTCTTGGAAAACCCTATCATATTTTGAAAAGATAGGAGTAGAATGAGAAGTAAACTTTTCAAAATAAAATGAAGTCCCCTCTTCAATTGGAGAATTCAATTCCACAAAGAGGCTACTAGATTCATAAACACTTGAATGGAAGTATTCAATGATAAGCCGATCAATTTCATCAATGGAGATCCCTTTTCTTGTCTGCTAATCTCCAACAACTCTCTAAGATTTTCTTCCTTCTGACTTTGTTTTTTCTAGCTTTGGAAATAATGTCCTAGCAGGATCCCTAGAAAAGAAAGATATTCTTCCTTCCATCTTTACAAATATTAGTAACAAATCTCACTTGACAGAGGTTAATACATTGGTATTCATTAAGAATCGATCAACGAGGATTTTCCACTAAGGATTTCCACCTTAGTTGTGCAAATGCATTAAAATAAGATCGTCAAATGTCATCAATACTACAAACTCAAAATGGGATGATCTCGACTTTTCTTTACCTAGATTTTTCAATGAAAGATAGTGCACTAACTATGGAAACATGGTCTGAATATGAAACCGTAACCACTATATTCCCTTACAAAGGTGCCAATCGGGTGTTGGTACCCAAATTGATTCTCCCTCAGAAGCTAAGTAGCATCACAGGTTTGGCAAGAAGCTTAGAGACAAGCAGATCATGTAGTGTGTTGTTTTATAGCTAGGGATGAAATGTAACTTTCTCTTTGTCACTCAGATGTGGAGAAATGGGTAGCACCCTCAAGAGGATTTGACCTATCCTCACTACTTTATGGTTGTGCCTTTCAACTAGGGTGAGAGGACCCTTTTTATAGCTTGTTGTTTGTGGAGGAGATGGAGATATCCTTCCTTGTGAAATTATTAAGAAGACCTTGAAGAAAATATGATCAATGCAACAAAACCTAACTCTCATGAGTTGTCACTCTAGATAATGGAGATATTTTATAGGCAAGCTTTAGACCACTAAAGACAATGAAAACCTGATTGTTTATGCATGCTTTTGTAGTAGAAATTATGAATTTGTATACACACATGACAAACATAGGTAGTATGGGTATGATTGTTTGTTTTTAAATGAATTTTTGGTGGGAGGTGAGGCAGAAGTGAACTTGATACACCATATTCTTGAGAAATTTTACAAAAATGGAGAGCTTGGACAACCGAATGCTTCGATATAGCTAGGATGTTCCTTTAACAAGAATATGTCCTTTAATGGAGGCCCAGATGGGCACTTTTCACACAAACTTCAAGAATCCAAAATGAAGGCTCAAATTGGAAAACTTAACTAAACATTATCAACCTCTATTTCATCATGCCTAAGATACCCTCAAAGGCTGATAAACAATCTTATAGTCATGCTAGGAGTCACAGTGATTTTAATTTTTTTTATTTCACTATCAAATGAAAGCTCTTTTGATAAATGAAATTGTAAATGCCACCAAACTATCACAAGGATAAGATCTTGTGTGATTTACAAAGATTTTAATGTAAGATTGCAACGTGAACAAGAAAACTACTTGCAGACATTCAGGAATAAAGAAAGCATAAATTTTGCCCAACATAATGCAGATTAACTCAAGTTTGATTAAATTTATCAAGCAGGGAAAGTTTCTGGAACAATCTTAGAGATTGTCAATGGTTGTACACTCGCAACCACCTTGACATGATCAAATTTAACACAAAGGAGATAAACAAGTTTCTTCAGATGATTTCTTAGAAGGACAGGTTCTATCAAGCTTTTCTCTTAGAAAAATCAGTCCCAACCTCTAACCCTCCAACCCTTTACACGAAAAATTCATGCAATTTATAATACTTCATTTACAATAGAGTTTCCCCCCCAAAATCAGAGACATTCAAAGCACCATTGCATGTTGAGTCATCCAGAATCAGATCTTTGAAAAAGTTGTTAGGTGTGCAGAGGCTAAATTTCTCTAAATATTTCCAGCATTAAATTCTTCACCTAGTAGGTCATTCTTCATCTTGCACGCCAACTACTTCCTCCTCCAATCTATCAAATTTGGTTCTTTATGTGCGGAAAGAAAAACTAAAAATCAGATCGAAGCCAATGGTCAGATCACGTCTTGATGGAAAAAGATGTCTTCATATTTTTCCCACCCAACCAGGATACCAAATTAATGTACATCTTCATTTTACGTGTAGGAGACTCTAAGAAATGATTAAAAAAATGTAAAATTTTGCATCCCCAGGAGCTTTGGAGTAGAAATGAAGGAAAATCAGATACAGATGCATAACTCCTGTCGATATTTCTTTTGAATTTAGACCATCCACGTGGGAGATACAAGCTAAGATGGGCCTAGGGGTTCCTTTTTACCTTTTACACCTTTTTAAAAAATTGTAAAAATTCTCGATTTTCTCCACCCCTCTACCTTTGAAAAATGGGCCTGAAACATGTCCCAATGTGGGTCCCAAAGGAACCGTGACTAAATTCGATATTTCACCTCTTTTTTGGAAAAGGGAAAATTTTCCAAGTTTTCCCCATAGCTCCACCCTTCCGCTTCTAGTTTTTGATGTGGGTCCCAGTGGAACCACACTTCCTTTTCACTTTTAACTCCTTTTTCCTCAAAAGGAAAATTTTCCAAATTTCCCCGAAAGTCCGCACCTCCGCCATGACTGGAAAAAATGTTGACTATTCTCTTTTAGGCTTATGGGTCATTTTGATGATTTTAATCTTTTAAATAACAAGGGCAAAAAATCCAAGTTGCCCCCGATGGCCCGCCTCTCGCCTCTTGAATTTTCAAACCGCCATGTGTCTCAATGGCACATCTTGAGATGGTCCCCAAAAGTAGAGACCCTAAATGAGCATGGGTGTCTTTTAGGAAATTGCTGAAAAAACTAAGGAAAGAAGATCCGACAGAAAACTCCACATGTCTTTATGGTGCAACTTCAAGAACCTTATAAGGCTTCAATATGATTTGGGGCACACTTCCATTTTAGAATTTTTACTCCATCTTTCCAAAAGTGCAAAATATCCCACTTGCCTCTGAAGGCCCGCATATCCGCTTTTAACTTTTCCACATGTCCTTTTGCGGGGTCAAAGTAAGACTTTTTCACTGCCCCTTAAATTCGCTTTAATCAAATCCTAGTGGGGCCACGGGGTGGGTTCAAAGTTTTTGCCAAAGTAGCTAAAAGAAAAATTTCAAAAAAAAAACCGTTGCTCCCGATCCAATTAGAAGAAGCCACGTAAGTACCAAAAGAACCAATCAGAAATGAGTGGAACTACGGGACCAAATTTGCCCTTTTGCCAAAAAAAAAAAAAAATGACAAGTTAAAACATTTTCCCGTTGTCCCTTGACCAACCAAAAGAAGCCACGTGACCGCCGAATGCAGAGGAAAAATTTTGATAGGAAAAGGTTGCCCTGCCAGACCATCAAAAACACATAAATTCACCATTCATGCCCATAATCGATTTTTCGCTAAGGATGATTTTTTTGAAACAAAACCAAGTGAATCATGGTTCCAAGCATATTTCGACCATGGATTTGGATTTTCAAAGGCATGCAAATATAAATTGATCATTATCGACCTTCCATGGTCAGGGAAAAATAGGAAAAACGACAGAGCTCGCGGATTTTGAAGAAATCATAGGAAAATTAGGGCAAAATGGTGCAATATCAAGACAAGCACCAACAAAGAACTCCTCAAATTTCTCATCTGACCCCATAGAGAGGGTGTGTAGCTTTGACTATTCTGCAAAGGGATCCAAAATTTAAGAATTGAGGTACAAACGCATCTTTGTAAAGTGATCCAAAATTTAACTTTGTTGGCATATATCCGACACTTTTTCTTTTTCTTCTCTTCATTATATATATTTTTAATTGTTATTAATAATGTTCATGGTGATCGTTTTAATATTTTTAATTTGTTATTTTTTAATAATATTAATTATATTTGTATTTTCATGCACATGACGGTAAGATAGATTAGAACTAAAACATAAAGGTACAAGCAAATGAATAATAAATAACAATGTATATTTACAATCTTATTAGTTTGACCTTCAATATTCTCATTTTATAAGGAATTATGTAAGACCAAATTAATATGATTCTAAATATTGGTCCATATCAACCATTTAGATGCACCTTGGATGTTGGTTCAAATAGTACGTGGACACAAGAAACCAAAATAAAACATATTATGATGATTTATGCTATAACTTAATACTACAAGTGTCAATATGCACCTTCATTAATTGATTATAATCGATGGGTGCAATGCTTCAAAATAGTAATCATTTGTGTTATCTCAAAGAAATATCATCATTTTATATTTAAGAGAAATGATTCAAATTTTATAATTAATAAATGTGTTAGTAATGTTTTGAATTAAAGATCATCTACAATTGTTCCATAATAAATGTCTTATATCATAATAATCATAAATGTAATGAATATTACAAATTAGGGGAAAATGAATTGGTCCTTTAGATTATTTTTAAGTAATTATATGGTAGATGTAAAATATTAATAAAAAAATAATTTCAAAATGCAAAACAATAATAAAAAAATTCGAGATTGAATGTATATGTGATTATGAAAATTATTTATATGATTTTAAAATTATAATGTATAAGAATATATAACTAATATTTTCCTTAATAACTTATTGATATCAATAATGAAACATAATTAATATGATTTTTAAATTATAATGTATAAGAATATATAATTAATATTTTCCTTGATAACTTAATGATATCAATAATAAAACATAATTAATATGATTTTAAAATTATAATGTATAAGAGTATATAATTAATCTTTTCCTTAATAACTTATTGATGTAAATAATGAAACCTAATTAATATGATTTTAACATTATTATGTATAAGATTATATAATTAATATTTTCCTTAATAAGTTATTGATATCACTAATGAAACCTAATAGTGAAATTAGTTCAAAAAAAATTTAAGATCATATGAAAAACTCCATATTCTTATTCTTCAATGTACATATGAAAACCATCTCATAATTGTCAAGTGTATGTTCAATTCTTTGGATATATATATATATATATATATATATATATATATATATATATATATATATATATATATAAAATGAGGAGGAATGATGGAGAGAAAATAGAGATTAGATATCTCTTATTCATTCAATGAATATCAGAAGCATGATACATATTATATAGGTAAGAGGCTTAACATTATTCCCGTAATAGTAGGAGGGGTTACAACCTATGCGAGAAGAATGTGATATTATCTAATCTACACAATATAATTATATAGAATATATGCTACGTAACCTTATGCCAACATTCCATCCCTTATTACATTATTCTTGCAAATATAACCCCTAAAAAGTTCAAATTTCACTTTTCCAAGGGATTTGGTGAGAATATCAGCTACTTGTGCTTCTGTAGGATAGTACATTGGAGCTGAATGTGATGGTTCAAGACATGCTCTTGAATGAAATGACAATCAAACTCAATATTGTTTTTTGTTCATAAAAAACTAGATTTTGCATGAGCTTCAACACACTTCGATTGTCGTAATAGAGAACAGGTGATTGTTTTTCAGAATTCCCATGTCATCCAAAATGTGATGTAACCATATCACTTCACACACAACTCCTCATGTGGGCAATATTTTGCCTCTGTGGATGAGATAGAAATAACATTTTGATTCTTTCTTATCCACGAGATAGGTCCAGATCTCGAGATGAAATATGTATCCTATGGTTGACTTCCTGTCATCAAAAGATCAGCGTGGTCCGAGTCGATGTATCCCTATAAGAATAATTGATCATTCTTCTTATATTCCAGACCATAATCAATTGTACCTCAGACATACCTCAAAACATGCTTTGCTGCAGTCCAATGACATTTCTTCGGCTCCTGCATGAACTTGGAAAGATAGCTGACAACATAGCATAAGTCTAGTCTATTATATATCAAGTAGATGAGTCCTCCAATAAATTCCTGTAGAGAGTAGCATCAAGGCTTTTGCACTAGCCATCTCATACTTCATTAATTCATTAGGGGTTGTGGGAATAGTCACAGACCCGGTGATAATGCCCCATAATCCTTCAAACTGAAGGATTGTCTTCATTTTTATTTTCCAGGCTATAAAATTGCACCCTTTAAGGCGAGAATTCGATAGAAGAATTTTTGGTGTAGACATTGTAATAAAAGAAATAAAAATTATTTATTTATTGATTCCAAGAGATATTACAATGTTACTCACTGATGAGAAGTACTAGCTCGTAGATGCTCTCGATACTCGTGTGCTAAGAGATGATGATGCTTTTTAGGGTGTTCTTCTTTGTCTTCACAATCGGAATTGTACTCGGCTTCTAGTTCTTCTCTTTCAAACCGTCGCTGGTAGCTAACATCGAATAGGAAATATTCAAGAATTCCTCTTCGAACTAGCTCATCGAAGACTAGATTGCCAGTGTTTCGAAGCTCGTTGAGCAAGGAAAAGTAGAACCCAAAGCTCTCTTGAGCTTCTTGATGGTGTTCTTTGGATTTCCAGTCTTTGGATTAGCTCCCGACAGTCTCCATATGCTCATGCACATTCGACATTCAACATTAGCTTGAATGAATTCCTCTTCCTTATTGGTTGTGTATATATATATATATATATATATATATATATATATATATATATATATATATATATATATATATATATATGTATATATATATATATATATATGTGTATATTGCAGTTCTTAGGAAACACACAACAGTTGAAACTCCATATTTTTGAAGTAGGTTTTTGTCTTCACATTCCCATGTGTATATGAAGTTATCATATATCTAGTTGCCCTTCTATTTCAACATTTCTTTTGCTTGAATTTCCACCTTAGAGGATTTTTATTCCACTCACCCAGGCATCCAACAGGTATCAATGGCAGTAGTCAGTCAACAATCCACCAGTCACGTAGGTGTGGAGCATGCTGGGCCACTGGAGGGCATGGCTGGAAAAGAAAATTTGCTGACTTCCATGTAAATGTTTTTGCTACAGAACTCAGAAGTAGTTAATTTCCACTCTCCACGCAGGTTACTCCTTTTGGAAATTTTCATGATCATCGCTTCCTCCACTACGCAACAGTCTGATTTTTGGTCACGTGGGAAGAGAGGTTTTTCCAACTTGTAGCTAAAAACGAAATTTTAATATACCACCCAGATGTCTTTCTATTGGTTGTTGAACCACACTGTCAAAAAAACAAAAAAACAAAACTTCACATGTCCAAAGTTGTTTAAGCAACCATTTTTAGTGTTGGCACCAATTTACTGGAGTGGAGAACACCACGTAGAAGTCATGCAAGTCACTGACAACATACTAAAAACTCCATGTAGGTAGAAGTGACTTCCACGTAACTTTCTTCAGCGAACATCCACGTAGTAGATAGTATTTGTCCTTTATCCATGCAGATATGAATGGTCTTCACGCTGGAAAGAATGGTCTTCACGCAACAATTTCTTCAACCAATCTCATGTCTAGATTTGAATGATGGTCAAATAAATGCATGCATGCCGCTGTCCAAGCTCCACACACTAAATTTTGCAAATTTTTCTCTTTTCCCGAACGTCCATGCACAAAATTCAACTTCAGATTCTCTCTTGCTGCTCACTCTGACAACAGATTGTGAGGAGGAAATGGTGGAGAGAAAATAAAGATTAGATATCTTATTGGTACCCCAAAATATTGGCTAAGCACAAAAAGATACGTAGGCGCGCAAGGCCTAGTTGAAGAAGGGCGCACAAGGAGACGACGCATAGGATAGGGTTTAAGAAAACCCGTGGCACGCACTCGAGACAAAGTTAAGGTTTGAGGACACGAGAAAAGCGTGACTCGGACAAAGCAAATGAGGAGTGGATACGGTGTCACTGGGAATGTGATGCCCATGAAAGGAATATTCTTAGCGATGGAGGATTCGAAGACCGTCATTACAAAGAGTGGAGAGCTCGGATATGAAGGAGCATGCTTCGTGGAGGACCACCGGAAACTTGGTGACATATCTATAGCCCTTAAAAGCAATTTGGTGGTTGGATAACCTATATATACAAGTGCTCGCATAGTAGAAAGAGGAGGAGAGTAGAGAGAGCAGAGCTCTGCAAAATTACTACAAGAACTCTGTGTGATTGTGTAGAGGCTATATAAGGGAGTAATGTATAAAGAGGCTGGGATATAAATTTTTCTTTGTATGGATGAAGGACATGATCCCTGCTGTGATGTATGACTTGTCCGATCAAGCTATGGTAGTCTAATGGATCCATTGAATGTAATAAGGTTATAAACATGAATGAGTATGAATGTAATTGATTGATTCATATCTATATATTTTCATTTCTACTTATGGATGTTATGGAATAGATGTAAATCATTATGTATTTTCCTTTCTGTTGTAGTTCTATTTGTTATCTGTAAGTACCCTCTATTTGGAATGAATACATTTGTCTAGAGGCCGTTCTGAGCCCTATGATGATTGTATGTCTCATTTCCACCTTTATTCATTAAGTTCTGACATAGATGATGGTTTCCTACTTAACTCGCATAAAAGAGAGACTCAGCACTCACGCATGCCTCGGGTGAGTGCCTAGTGCCCACTGGGTGAAAGGCCGGTGTGCATGGGATTTATTTCCTTTATGATGGGTGTAAAAATGACTAAATATCTCTTATTCATTCAATGAATATTAGAAGCACGATACATATTATATAGGCGAGAGGCTTAACAATATTCCCCATAATAATAGGAGGGGGTTACAACCTATGCGAGAAGAATGTGATATTATCTAATCTACACAATCTAATTATATAGAATATATGCTATGTAACCTTATGCCACAATATATATATAATCATAATTTGAATCTAAAAAATAATGAAAAATAAATACTAAAATTTAAAGTTGGTACACTTATCATTCATTATATTTGGATTAATACAAAGCTCCATAAAGTTTCCATTATCTAGATTCCCATATAATATTGAGGGAATGAAATCTATTTAATTGATTTTTACAACTCAATTATGAAAAAAATGATGTATGAGTTAAAAAAACTAGTTCTCATGCGAGTTTAATAACGAAATTATCACAAAAAAATTTTGTACGTGAAAATAGGTCATTCTCAATTGTATTATATAACACAAAGTTTGATATATTACAAAAATATCATTTAATCTATTTTTAATAGAGGTGTCCTAATAATATATATATATATATATATATATATATATATATATATCTATATTATATATATATATATATAATAAAAACACCATTCAATGAATAATTACAAAAAAGTGTCCCAAAATTAGATATACTCTATAAAAATAATAAGATCGATCATTATTACACAATAACGAACATATATTATTTACATAACAAACACATTAAATTAAATTTTATAACACAATTGTGAAAAATATGTAGTCCCACTACTAAAAATAGAAAAAATATCGTTGTATTTTTTTAAATTCACATCATTTTGTTATGTTCTATTTTGTTCATATAATGGTGAAATAATGATGTTTATTGGTGGAAACAATTTGTCCCAAGTTTGTGCCACTTTTTCTATAGATAGACAAAGTAATCTCCTACTTCCATTTTAATATGTGCAATTAATATTTTAAATTGTGGTGCCTCACAATAATTAGTATTTCTAAAATCCCATAGTATGAATCAGAGCATATTAAATCTTATAATTAAAATAATCGGGTTATATAGTGTTGAAATTCATATTAAAAATTGGCGGGGTGATTTTTGGATAATAAGATGAGGAATTTTTGTTTTGACATGATTTATCAAAGAATATTTTTTTCTTCAATTCTTACGAATTCAAATATCAATTAATAAAATTATTATTATTATTATTATTATTATTATTATATAAACACACAATTTTTTAAACAAGTGGTTTACATTTTTAATGAGATACCATCTCATCATCAACTAGGTATACATGTTCCCCTCTATAGAGGTCTACTTGATAGATCTAATTTCTTTATTTGCACAAATATATAGTAATTAATCTTAATTTTGCACAAAAATGTTAATTATGTTAATATTAATTATTTTGATTTGTTCATGATTGCAACACACTCTTTTTAAATTTTATGTATCTATGGAGAGTTATTTGCAACCTCATGGTCAAGGTAGGGCTCAAAATATAAGAATAAAAAGAGGAGGTGGACATATTGGAAAAGTGATTTTTCAACCACACAATTCTTATTTTGACTGAAAATCTAATATTTAATATGTAGTGTTCAAATGAATCTGTCATTATATTGATGTAGTCTATATGGATATTGCACAAATATTAACTTAGTATACAAAAATTTGAGACTAAAAATTCAAATAATGACTCTCATTTTAAATAGGTTCAACCAAATAAAAGGAAAAGTACATCTTTCCACTATGTTGTCCTAATGATGAAACACATCTTAAGAACATAACGAGGGCTAATAAATCTCTTTTGAAGATACTTTTCTCAAAGAAAATGAGGGGGTATTGGAAGTAACAAATACCATTTCCTAAGACTTATGATGAATATGTTCCAATAGAAGATGACATTGGACTTCAAAACATGGTACACCATTTAGTTGATCATTGATCATGATCATAATAACAAGGATGATGAAAAATAACATGAGGATGATGATTAATAGTAAGATAAAAAAATAGAGGATACTTTTGAAATTTGCTTAAGCTCCTCTATTTATATCATTGGGAAAGTCTAGAAAATTATTGTTCATTGCTATATCGTCATTGATGGACTTGAAACAAATGTTTGATTGGTCAAACATATATGTGAATGCTTTATTGAGGTTAGATAATAGTTTCATACCTATACTTTATATTTAATAGATAATTCACTTGTTTTACATTATCTCTAATTTTCCTTTTTTGTAGCCTACTCAATATAAGTTTATTTCCTAAAAAGAGCACACTTCCCTTGTTATATAGAGACCAAAAAAATCATCAAATTTTGGGGTTTCCTATTTCAATTATGATGCATGTACAAATGATTGCATTCTATGTAGGAAGGAATATTCGAATGAGGTGATTTTTCCTAGTTGCATGGAACCATGATTTCAAAAATAAGTGAGAGGTCTCACAATTAAAAATAATATATTTTGACATTTTCCAATAATTCAAAGGCTCAAGCCTTGCTTTCATAACAAGTTGATTTCTTGTAAAGTTAATTTCATCACATCACAAGAATAAAAATAGTGATGGAATTCAATGTGCTCCTTTGGATTCAAATGCAATGATGCACATTGAGAAGTTGTGGCCTAAAAGTTTAGAAATAGGCCATCCATTATATGGTTTGGTTTGAAAGTAGATGGTTTTAATCCCTTTTTTGTGTATGTAAACTATTTATTATGTTTAACCAATATTATTGATAAGATAATATATTCTTCCATCATTGATTTTTCATGATAACTTAATGTTTTCATTATTTGTGCCTTCTAAGAATAAAGTAAAAATGTGAATGTCTACCTTGAACACATAATAAATGAGTTGCTGAAACATTATGGGATGATTTTATAATTTATGATATTTTGAAACCCCTTAGTGAGAGGCATTTCACCAGATTACAATATCTTATGTGAGAGAAAATATTCATGATTTTCATGGGATAGTTGTTTGTTTAGATATTTATCATATGTTAAAATTCAAAAAATAAATATCATGTGTGTGTGTGTGAGTGAGTGTGTGTGTGTGTGTGTGTGTGTGTGTGTGTGTGTGTGTGTGTGTGTGTGTGTGTGTGTGTGTGTGTGTGTGTGTGTGTGTGTGTGTGTGTGAATTCCTACACATTTAGCTTAGAAGAAAATAACCCAAGCATACAAGCCCTTGTGACCCACCTCATGGGCCGAGATATCACGCAAGATTTATCCCGCATGCTCACCCAAGGAAACCTTAGTGTGCCAAGTCCTATGCAGGTTCAAGGAATAGAAAGCATGCCATTTTACTTAGTGCTAATGACATGAACAAAACTATCTATGGAAAATAAGAAATACTATATGTGTTAGCATATCAAGTTTGGAGGAACAACGAAATTAATAATGTGAATCCTTCATATTCATTCATTTTGAGAAATATTACTGATTGTCCATAAATGGATTGCATATACTAGAGACTAAGTCGGTTCAAAACATAATAGTAACATAAATAATAGAAATAATATTCATTGAAACTAAAATGTTCAACAATAATTAGCCATGAAAACCCATATTTTGGGTACAAGTAGTGCATGTATACATTTGTCAAAATTAAGAAATAGATCCATTCCCACTCAAAATGGGTGGTCACCATGATTGGAGGTAGTTGGTTCTCACTTGGATTTGTTAGATGGGAAAACCTTAAATTATGAAGCAACACATAGGACTCCATCGTATCTTTAGGAAGGATGGGAATCCACCCCATGATTTGTTTAGACAAACCAACATATTTATCAATGTCAATAGTGTCATTCCTTCTACCACACGTTGTTGCATTCTTTACCTCATTGTAGCTCTTTTTTTCTATTCCTCCTTTTATTGTTGATTTTGTTGACTCACTTATCGTTACATGTATTTTTCATGGTACCCTTCATTCAATATAATCATCTCCTTATTGTATTATCATTATAGCATACACGCCTTTGAATACTTATATGGAAGATAAGTTAAAATGTCTTTAAGTGCACCTCCCTTGATGGTATATTGCATGCGCTACTCGATACTTAACCAAAATTGTGGGGCCAATATATCCTCAACTAAGTTGTTTTTTGGTCCATTTAGAAGCCTATCTTTATCTTCAAGAATCCTTAATGCACTTACTTATACACATGCCTCAAATACACTTCACTTTATTAGTGCACCCTTCATTCCTTGAAAGTTCTTAGGAAAGTGACTCCTAGATTCTTATCCTCTTCTACCATCTCATTAGCCTCAGATATTGATTAGAGTTTAGCCAAGAATAATCCTACAACTTCCTTTAAGTATTATTTTGTTTCAATGGATTCTAGGAGGAGGACCATGAAGGTCTCCCAATATTCCATCTCCTTGGTCTTGAGTTGGCCGAAAATAGGTTTTATTTCATCAATATTTTTCTCGTGCTCATATGAATCCCTTATTCTAACCACTTGATTCTCCAAAGATTTGTTCTTTTGGTTATCATCGTTTACCAAATCCCTTATCAAATCATCTAGAGATTGGACTTACTTTAGTAAGTTTTCTACCATTTCTACCTTTATTTTTAATCCAAAAAGGGTATGATTCTACATAGTTATTCGGTCCTTGATCTACTCCTTCAACACCTTGGCAAGGTATTCTTTCTCCTTAAGTTTCGTACTTGCCAATATTTCAACCAATAAAATCATGAGATGATTCATTAGGTCATGCATCATGAGTTCCTTCTTAGAGGTGAACCCTTATCCATTATCTTTGCACACAAATCTTGCCCATGCACCTCTAACCATTTTTCCTTTTCCATGAAAATATTTTCTACTTTTTCAACTAGATATAGATCATACACTTTCTATTGTAACACATATCGATGCTTGAGGTTTGTTCATAATTGAATAATTATATTATAAGTTTAATTAATACAAATAAACATCTGAGCATTATCCAACTAAAAGAATATACTATCGATAGAACTCAAAACTTATTTATTCACACGGTGGAGCAATTTCATTACAAAAGATTACAATAAATAGGAGAATGGTCTCCTCTAAATAGGAGTCAACTCTAGTCACAAATACATATCTTATCTCAACTATCCCTCATTTATCTCTCCACATATCTCTCCTATCTTTTTCAAATTTCAACCACTCCCACATAGTCCTCAACTATCTTATCTACTTACAACTATTTACCAACTCATAAATAGTTGTATTACATCACATATATTTTATCACTAAAGTGAGCACTAAACTAATATATTTCCTAACATTTCCCCCTTAGTACGAACATGGGGAAAACATTATCCTATACTACTAACTAACTTAAATGATGGTTTTACACTCGGTTTACTAACAACCTACAAAACATAAGGTGGTTTTACATGTGGTTAACCAAAAACCATAATAAAATATGGTTTGATGAGGTCACTTTTTTTAAAGATATAACAAAATTCTTTTAGCTCTCATCATCTTCTTACATTGAGGGGAAAATACAAGAAAAGATCTCACTTATTACAATTCTTGAACAGGTATGATCCATTCATTCTTATTTTCCGAAAGTAAAAACATAAATGAAAAACATGCCACAAAAATATTGTGTAGCCCCATCGCTTATGGCTGACAAGAGGAAATTGAAAGTCCTTCCTTAATTTCCTCCATCCTCTAATAAGAATAAATTTAATTAATATTGAAACTCATCAAAATTATAACCATTATCATCATTTTATAGTTCTTCCTTTATTGGTTCTTCCTCACTGGATGGTTACTTTTCATTGGCCACATTTACTTCATTTGTTTTGAGTTTTCCTTTGAGTATATCATTAGATCAAACCCTACAAAACCAAGATGTGTGTCCCTTTTTTTTCAATAGAAACATTCAACTTTGTCCTTTTTTTTGGTAAAATTTTTACAATTTTTCTTTGAGTACATTGTAGTTTCTTATTTTCTATATTTTTAAATTTCTCTATTTTCTTCTGCTATGAGAGCTAAAATCATGTCTTCCAGAGACTTATACAACATTGTCCCAAGAGTAAAAATAACATTGTCGTATTTGGAATTGAAACTCTTTAACAATATAGCTTTTACATCTTCGTCATTGACTGAATATTTAACTTCTCCTAGCTGCCTAATGAGATATTTGAGATCATTAATATGACTAGACATATTAGCTCCATCATTCATTTTTAATTTGAATAAGCATAACTTTAGAGAAAATTTTGCATTCACTACTTTATCTCGAAAAACTTATTTATATTATCCCAAATATCGTAGATGGATTTTCTAAATCTACGTAGTGTAGTTTAGAATCTAAAAGTGCAAGGCCAATAATGGCTTTGGCCTTATCATCTCTGCTTTTCCATTCTAGTAACTTAGTTGCATTTGTAGGTTGTGTTTCTTTCCACTGACTATTCCCCATAAGTTTTTGTTCATTAGTTGCTTTTGAATTTTAACTTTCCATGTGTGAAATTTGAATCTAGTAAAATTTTCCATTGAAAAATCCATATCAACAATCTGTCCTTATAAATGCATAGAAAAAACATAATTTTAATCTACACAGAAATCTTGGAAATCTCACTGTTAAGTTTTACAAAGTGATCATGGGTGACCAAAGTTAATCGTTGGTAATTGGAAATAGAACTATTGGTTTTCTAAAGAGTCTTTGTCAATCCCTAGTCAGATTCATTGGTAATCAATAGAATCGTTGGTGCTTGAGAAAAATATTTGGTGACAAGAAACAAGATCATTAGAGACCGATGAGATCATTAGTGATGGAAACTCAAAAAATCTCATATGTGCATGCTAATGTCCATGGTGTTGAGTATGGAGCTAAATTACTCATGTTTTAACATGCAATTGTAACTTTCTTTGGAAAATACAAGAACGGCATCGGTCAAGGCGGACCAAAATCGGTTATAGTGTGGTGACATCAGTCGGGAAAGTTGGAACCGGTGACGGTGGCGAATCGGCATTGGTTACCTGTGCAAGGAGATTTTAATTAACTCTCGGGATTTATTTCTATTTTTAGCATTGGAATAGATTTAATGAATGTAATTGCATGACTAAGTGTTGTAAAGTCTTAAACGACTATTTAAAGCATAAAGCTAGGGTTTAGAATAAGAGGATTGATCATAATTACAAGATAATTGTGTGAGAGAGAATTCTTGGTGAAGAAGTCAAAATCTTGAAGAAATACAGTACTAAACATCTGAGAGGTGTGGAAGATTGTAAATCTTCATTGTATATCTTGTCAAAGCATTGGATAATAGATTGGCTTGTGTCTTGGTGGATGTAGCCCACACTGGGTGAACCACATTAAATTTGGTGTTGATTTATGTCACTTGTTTTGTATAATTATTCTGGTAGAATATCTGATTTTATTTTACATGTATGCTTAGATATGATATATTGTCCGTACAACCGGTGTGCTAACCCCAATAATTGGTATCACGGCTTTGTTTGAGGGTTTTGTGTGTTGTGATTTACTCACGAGGGTTTTTCGATTGAGTGGGAGCTACACAAATGAAGATAATAAATACAAGGTAGAGAAGTTTGACGACCAAAATTATCAATTATGGAAGATGCAGATTGAGGATTATCTATATCGAGAGATTTATACTTACCGTTGGATGAGAAGTATAGACCTACGAAGATGACTGATGAAGAATGTAAGGTTCTTGACAAGTAAGGCTTTGGGATCTATAAGATTGAGCACAGCGGCATCCATGGCTTCCAATATTATAGAAATGACTTCTACGGTAGACTTAATGAAATCTCTTTCTAATTTATATGAAAAACAGTGCTTCAAATAAAGTTTATTTGATGAAGAAACTTTTAGCTCTAAGATGCATGAAGGTGAATCTACCTCTAGTCATTTGAATGATTTCGATCTATTATAAATTAGTTAAAATCAGTTTAATATTTGTTTGATGATGAAGTAAAAGCACTTTTATTCTTATGTTCTTTTCCGATAGTTGGGACAACTTGGTAATGGTTGTTAGTAATACAACATTCGCTGATAATATTTTGAAGTTTGATGATGTGGTTAGTATAATATTGAATGAAAAATTCATAGGAAAAGTACGGAGGAAACATCATCTAGAAATTCTTTGAATGTAGAAAGCAAGGGCGGGCGAAGGAGAGATCCAAGAGTAAGAGTAATGGGAAATCAAAGTCAAGGGATAATGAGATCTAAATCCGAGTATAAGGGAATTACTTGTTGGAAATGTGGAAAGAAAGGACATGCAAAGAAATATTGTTGGTCAAAGAATAAAGAGAATCAACAACCAGACAAAGGTAAAGAGGTGAATCTTGCTGCATCAAAGGTAATGCAAGATGCTCTTATTCTTTCTTTAGATTGTAGAATTGAATCATGGGTTTTAGATTTAGGAGCTTCTTTCCATGCAACCCCTAATAAGGGTTATTTCAAAAATTATGTCCAGGGAAATTTTGGGTATGTCTATTTGGGTGATGACGACCCTTGCAGTATTATTGGTAAAGGGGAAGTTCATCTAAAATTGCAGAATGGAAATACATGGGTATTGAAATATGTGAGGCATGTGCCAAGCCTCAAGAGGAATCTTATTTATGTAGGGAAACTAGGTGAATCTGGTTGCATGGTTACTTTTACAGGAGACTCTTGGAAAGTCACCAAGGGTGATTTTGTTGTGGCAAGAGGTAAGAAGGTAAGAACATTATATTTATCTACCTATATTATTGATTCCTTTTCTGCATTATCTACTTCAGATTCAGATGCATGCATGTGGCATAATCGGTTGGGTCATATGAGTCAAAAAGGAATGCAGATCTTAAAGGCTAAGGGTAAGTTATCAGATTTGAAAGATTTAGATCTTGATTTCTATGAGCATTGTATCTTTGGAAAGCAAAAGAGAGTGAGATTTCTCAAAGTTGGGGCAACTAAGAAGGAGTAAAAATTGGAGCTTGTACACTCAGATGTGTAGGGACCAGCTCAAGTAGCTTCTCATGGTGGATCCCAGTATTATATTACTTTCATTCATGATGCTACAAGAAAGGTATGGGTTTATTGTATTAAACACAACTATAATGTTTTTGAAACTTTTAAAAGATGGAAAGCCTTTGTTGAGAATGAATCAAATTATAAGTTAAAGTGTCTTAGATTGATAATGGTGGTGAATACTATAACAAGGCTTTCAATGATTATTTTTCAGTGAATGGGATACGTATAGAAAGAATGGTTCGAATAACACCACAGGAGAATGATGTTATAGAGAGAATGAACAGGACAATCATGGAACGTGCTAGAAGTATGAGGATACATTATGGATTTCCCTTGCAGTTTTGGGCAGAAGCAGTTGATACAGTGGTTTATTTGATTAACCATGGCCCTTCAAGTTCACTAGATGGAGGAATACCAGAGGAAACATGGACCGGAAAAGAGGTAGATCTTTCTTTTCTTAAAGTTTTTGGTTCAAAAGATTTTTTACATGTTGATAGAAAAAATAGAAAAAAGTTGGATGCAAAATCCAAGAGGTGCACTTTCATTGGTTATGAATCTGGTGATTTCAGTTTTCATTTTTGGGATTTAGAGAATTCTAAAATTGTTAGGAGTCGTGATGTTGAATGGAATGAAAAGAGAATGTACAGGGATCAAATTTTGGTACCCAAGGATGAGAAAATTGATAAGTTTATTGATGAAAATGAACTCTCGGGTTTTAAAGAAACATCTATAGAAATACAGAGTAATCGTGGTTGGTTAGGCCCTAACCGACATCGGTCAGATGAACCACCGATGGTTATAGAGGATCCAACTAGTGTCAGTTATCCGAACCGATGTCGGTTAGAGGTGATCGGCGTCGGTCACTGTCAGAAGTTGATACTAATGTCTAGGAGGTCCAGATAAAGCCTCTGGTACCCAAACTCCTGTGAGAAGGTCACAAAGGGTAAGTAAACTTCTAGAAATATTTTTACCTTCTCTATTTTATCTATTATTGACTGATAACGGTGAACTAGAAAGCTTTGAAGAAGTAATGAAGGATAAAACTCACATTCAATGGGAGCATGACATGGATGAGGAGATGAACTCTTTGGAATAGAACTAGACTTGGGATTTGGTTAAATTGTCAGTAGGAAAGAGAACATTGCAGAAAAAGTGGGTTTACAGAATTAAGGAAGAAGAGGGTGGGGATCAGATAAGGTACAAGGCAAGGCTTGTAGTAAAGGGATTTGCACAAAAGGTAGGTATTGAATTTGGTGAAATATTTTCTCTTGTTGTTAAGATGACTTCTATTCATATTGTATTGAGTTTAGTTGTAGTAGAAGATTTGCATTTAGAGAAACTATATGTGAAGATGAATTTCTTTCATGGTGATTTGGATGAAGAGATTTATATGCAGCAACCGCTTAGGTATGAAGTCAAGGGTAAGGATAAATTAGTGTGTAGGTTGAAAAAGAGCCTATATGGGCTCAAGCAAGCTCTAAGGAAATGGTACATGAGGTTTGATAGTTTTATGCATGAGCATGGTTACTTGAGATGTGAATTTAACCATTGTGTTTATTTCAAGAAGCTTGAAAATGGGAGCTATATTATTTTGTTATTGTATGTGGATGATATGCTTATTGCAGGATCTAGTATGCAGGACATTGGTGAGCTAAAAGAAAGCTAGCTCACACGTTTGTAATGAAGGATTTGGGAGTTGAAAAAATAATTCATGGAATGTAAATACATAGAGACAGGAAAAACAAGAAATTGTATTTGTCTCAGGAGGATTATATCTACAAGGTGTTAGAAAGGTTCAACATGCAGTCTATGAAAAACCTGTTAGCACACCTATGGATAGACACTTCAAATTGAGTAAAGATCAGTGTCCTTCATCACAAGAGGAGGTAAAATACATGACATGAGTTCCATATGCTTAAGTAGTTGGAAGTCTCATGTATGCTATGGTTTGTACAAGACCATGCATTACACAGGCAATGGGAGTTGTGAGTAGATATATGGTCAATCTAGGTAAAGAGAATTCAAAAGTAGTCCAATGGATACTCAGGTATTTGAAAGGGACATTTAGCATGCAGTTATGTTTTAGAGGTTTGGATATTTCATTACGTGGCTATGTTGATTCAGATATGGCTAGAGATCTGGATGGTAGGAGGAGCACTACTGGATATATTTTCATAGTAGGTGGAATGAAAGTTAGCTAGATTTCGAGATTGCATAAGGTTGTGGCTTTGTCTACTACAGAGGTAGAGTATGTTGCAGCTACAAAGGATAGCAAGGATATGATATGGATGAGTAGGTTCATGGAAGAGATGGGAAAGGAGAAAAGTAATTGTAAAGCTGTTGGTGATGATAGTCGAGTGTAATTCCTTTAGCAAAGAATTCAACATTTCATTCGAGAATGAAACACATTCGATTGAGGTATCACTTCATACAAAAGTAGGTATTCGAGGATGGATAGTTGAATCTAGAAAAGATTCATACAAGTAAGAACCCCTATGGATATGCTAACGAAGCCATTAGCAAAGGAGAATTTGGAGCTACACTCCACTTCTATTGGTCTTCAAGTTTGAGTATTGAGGAGGAAGAAACAAAGCTAAGGAGGAACCAAGAATGGTACTATACAGGTATAGTGTAGTAATTAATCTCCAAGTGGGAGATTGTTGAGTATGGAGCTAAATTACTCATGTTTTAGCATGTAATTGGAACTTTCTGGAAAATACAGTAACCAGCATTGGTCAGGGAAGACCGGCATTGGTTAGAGTGTGACCGGCATCGGTCAGGGCAAGTTGGAACCGATGACGTTGGGCAGAACGACATCGGTTACCTGTGCGATGACCTTTTAATTAAATCTCAGGATTTATTTCTATTTTTAGCATTGGAATAGATTTAATGAATGTAGTTGCATGGGTAAGTGCCCTAAATTCTTAAACGATAATTTAAAGCATAAAGCTAGGGTTTAGAATAAGAGGATTGATCATAATTACAAGATAATTGTGTGAGAGAGAATTCTTGGTGAAGAAGTCAAAATCTTGAAGAAAGACAATACTAAACATCTGAGAGGTGTGGAAGATTGTAAATCTTCATTGTATATCTTGTCAAAGCTTTGGATAATAGATGGGCTTGTTTCTTGGTGTACGTATCCCACACTAGGTGAACCATGTTAAATCTGGTGTTGATTTATGTCTCTTGTTTTGTATAATTATTCTGGTAGAATATCCACTTTTATTTGTATGTATGCTTAGATTTGATATATTGTCTGTACAACCGGTGTGCTAACCCCAACACATGGAAGAACCTTGCATGATCTCTTAAATTTACCTCACTCTTTGTGATAACAATGTTTATAATTGGAGGATTATAATATAAGTTTAACTAATACAAATAAATATTTGAGCAATAATCCAAATACAATAATATACTCTCAATAGAACTCAAAACTTATTTATTCATACAGTGCAATAATTTCATTACAAGAGATTACAATAAATAGGAGAATGGTCTCCTCTAAACAGGGAGTCAACTCTAATCACAAATCCCTATGTTATCTCAACTCTCCCTCATTTATCTCTCCACATATCTCTCATATCTCCTACACATCTCAACCACTCCCACATAGTCCTCAACTATCTTATCCACTTACAACTATTTACCAACTCATAAATAGTTGTATTACATCACATACAAATAATATATTTTATCACTAAAGTGAGCACTAAACTAATATATTTCCTAAAAAGGTTATGTTAGAACACCTAAGCTTCCAACTTCATCAATGAATTTGATGCATGTTCTAGTAAGAGACAAGATTGACACTTACTTCCTTGATAGTCTCACTATCGTCAAGTGTTTCATTGAATACCTCATAATGGGGCTTGGTTACAAGTCCCTTGAAATGGAAAAAAAATTGTTTCCACATCCACCCTGAAGCTCTAGATTAGTGCTGTAATTCCACATTTAAATATTACTCATGTCCTTCCCTTTAAGGTACATGATATGTGTCGATTTGGAAAGTGGAGGAAAGAGATTCATTTATGGGGTATTTTTCATGGATTCAAATGTAACATGATTCCCGTGTATTTCTCTCTCTCCCTCTTATCAACCCCATCTCCATATTTTGGCTTGAATTCTCCATATCTTAGGTTGATGGATTTATTATGCCCACCCTCTTATCCTAGATATGCCCCACCTTACGTGTTATCTTCATACTTACTTGGTTTTTATTTTCCATATGCTTATTTTCCCTATGCATGTCTTTATCATTGTTTGTTTCCTCCTCTTATGAGAGGACACCTTAGGCCTTGGTTATAGATGTAATATCTTTACTCCTTGATTTTTATAACCATTTATTGCCTCTCCCATGATGTGTTTTTTGTGTTCCATTCATACCTCATGTTTTTCACTTTGTACTTCCTTATACTTTTCCCTTTTAGACTCCACAATTTCCCCTTCTTATACTTCATGGGTGATGGAACCATATGGATACTTTTTAATAGGTGGTGTTATTAAAGCTGGGAAGCTAGACAAGTGAAAGTGAAAGTCATCGCTTTCATGTGGATTTCAAATAGATCTCTCCTCATCCCAAGAGTTATTGGTGTCGAGAAGGATCGATGTGGATGAGTTGGCTATGGAATAGATGGTGGATTTATTGGTATTTTATTGGCTACATTAGGCCTTTTAAAAAAATTTCTAGGTGTACACCAAGTTTTCTTGAGTCCTCTTTAGTAGTTCTTGTTTTTCCTAGTTACACAATAGGCTATATGTTTGGTGACGTTTTACTAATCTTCTACCCAAAATGTAACATTACGAAATAATCAACCTCTTTATCTAAGTCCTTTAAGGTTCTATGGTACTCGCACATTTCCTCATTATATTTTTGGAGGAAACTAGAGTGCACACATTTTTATTCTTGTGCAGCCTTAAGGTATAGGAGATGACCTACTTGGTTGGATTGTTGGTGGTATTCTTGTATCTTAAAATGATTATTACATGGAATTCATGCTAATCATCATTTGTCTTGCATACCCATTAATGTTTCTTAGATGAATGGATACCTTGTCTCTTTGCGGGTGATATTTTATTGGTTATCATGCTTGGATTGATTAAAGTATAATATAAACAGTTATGTTTGTTGTTTTAATCTTGTTGATTTCATTATTTATAAATTTGATAATAATGACTTGATTTATTCTGTTTGATTTCTTCATTGATCAATCTTACACTTGTGTACTTATTTTCACTTTTGCAACAATGTGCAGACATTTGATTTTACGATCCTAGTGATGTTGATTGTTGCGAAGACCCTTGTTGGAAAACAATGGTATATTCGATAATGGGGTCATAGACCCAGGTTCTTATTTAAGTATTGTGTTAAAAGCCATTATATGGCATTCAAACCAATGTTGACTAGTTTGGGGAAATGATTGTAAATATTGTGATATCGACAGAGATATATGTGTATACATATGTATGTACAGGTGTAGATATATATATATATATATATATATATATATATATATACATACATGGATATACAAATATAAATTTATATACTATGGCATCTGGTTTTAATTTATATAGACCTTAAAAAAGGTCGAGCTATGTTTAAAATGTGGAAATATTATATGGTTGGGTCGGTGGCTCGACTGATCACCACCAGAGCTCATATCGAGATGGTCACCTCGCCCTCCAACCAAGCCAAGTAAAGCTTGAAATATGAACATCGGCCAACTTTTTGGTGATAAACATTTTTAGGGTTTAATTCAATGATCCCTAACCGTTAGATAGTGGATAATCACCCAGAGGGATGGCTGAGATATGATGGCATGGTGTTGGGGTCACAAAAGTTGGTGGACGACATATAAGAAGGGAGATAGAGGGAGGTTGGGGAGAAAAAATAGTACCGTTGGATTAAAGGAATTTAATTCATTCCCATATTCCTTGGTAGAAGAAAAAAGCTTCTTGAGGAAGTTATCGCGAACTAAGTGGCTATTTTTCGTTCATTTTTCATGGTTGGTATTTTTCTCGTCATGCGAGATCTGCGTCATGCAATGTTTTTCATGGCAATTATTATGCAATCTGTTATTATACCTTGCATGTAATTTCAACTTTAGTTAGTTTCGAGGAAATATTTAAGGCGAGGCCTATGGATGAAATGAAACTCTGGGGTCGATTTGAGGAGATATTATTGTCTAGTTTTCTTGTGAGTTTTGGAAGATTTCTAGAGGAAGAAGTGGGAGCAGTTGACTTTGAAAGGGTTAATAAGGAAGAATTATGAGAAAATTTTCAAACATGAGATCATCTTCTACTCATCTTTATCATTTATAGCATTTAGATATTTTAATGACAGGGTAAAAATATTTGGTTTTTGTTTATTTTTTTAACAATGGTGATTCGTAAATGGGATGGTTTAGATCTAAGATTGGTCATTTTCCTACAAATTTATACTTGTTTTTGTAGTAATTTATCTTCATGTTTTATTATATGCTTGTTATCATGAGTGCGTGTGGTTGGGATATCTACTTGTCATCTTCATAGTTCTACCATGGTTAGGAGACTGTGTTTATCTTAGGTTATATTTACCCCAACTGTTTACTTTATCGTATTCTTACTATTTGGTTTGTTAATGACCACATTGTGAAGAGGCGAGTAGTTTTAAGGATGTCATGGTAACTTAGCTTGATATTTTATTTTTTGTTTTTCATTATACGTGCTCAGATTGATAACTTGGAATGTTATGGCTAAAATGAGTTCTCATTTTTGAAAAAGGTGTGAATTTCTATAAGTTAATAGAAAACCTTTTTTGGGTTTCAGCAGTTTAAGGTTTTGTTAATGGGGTTTTTAACTTTCTTCTCAAAGATTTGTTTTGAGAATGGAATCGATAATGAATTCATTATGATTCATTCTTACCTATAGATGAGTTATTATTTCCATGCAATGAATGATTAGTGTTTTCTCCTATTTGGATATCCATTGCATTACTCATATGTAAAGCATTTGAAATCCAAGCTTAGTGTGGTGGCATTATGGTGGCTCTTTGACCTAGTCACCAACTTGTAATGGTCTATGATATTGTTTTAAGATGGTGATTGAGTGGCTTTCCCAAGTCGAGGATAGTTTGGCCACTTCAACCCTTCCACTTATTTGTTTATTTGTTTTCAAGACCACCTAATGGTTGGTGCTAATTGCGTCTTCTTTACCAAATATTGTTATTGTGAAGGGTTATGAATTGTTGTTGTTATTTTGGGTTCACTTAAACCGGTGGGAAATGGTGTTCTCGAGAACGAAGGAATTTGTGGACTTATTTCGTTTGAATGTTACACTTAGTCTGCTCTTATTCTTGGTCTAATCCTTCCACATCAATGTTGTCTTGATTATTGGGTCTATTTGAATATTTTGAGGTGATTCGGGAAAGTTAAGGTATTTGTTACTTTTTAGGTACCTTTTTCAAATAAAGTATTATCATTGAAATAATGCCTGTACATTTAAATCAAGGAAGGCATATGATAGATTTTGGAAGTTAAAAAAAAAATCCCATAATTATGATGTTTGAAAATTAGGTGTTACATTTTGGTATCAGAGTTGAAGGTTTCATCTCTTGGATATATTGAATCTTCACTCTAATAGAAACTTAAATTATTTTCTAATAGAGAACATGGTTATAACAAGGGGAAATGTTTGAACAACCAACTTGCTTTGGTGGTGAAGTTGCCAAAGTGTAGAAGTTAGATGATATTATGGCTACACTTCAAGAAATGAGAAATAGGATGGTTATTTTGGAACAAAAATCATAGAAAATGTTAATGATCATGGAATTTATGGTGAAGAATCATCACATGAGAATTTTAATGTTGAAAACAATGATGTTGTAAATCCTAATGTAATCATCATAAATTGAGAAAATTTATGATAATTTTAACGAAAATATAAATGTTAATGAATTTAACCCACCTGAGAACAAGAGGGCACATTGGATAGCTAGAATGTCAAGTGATATCAAGAGGATCATCACTTTGAAGTTCAATGGCACAACCTTGGGTGATGGAATTGAGAATTGGCTCATCAAAATGGAGAAGTACTTTACAATAAGGAACTTCTCATAAGAAACTAAGGAAATTTGGGGATCGTATCAACTCTCTAATGAGGAATCCTAATAGTGGGACAACTGGAAGGTTGACTTGGCATTGGATGAGGAAAGTTTTACATGGGGTCAATTTAAGGCATACTTGGACAACATTTGTTACCACAACTATATTATTATTATCGGATGTCTGAATTTGAGACACTCACAAAAGGAAAATTGATGATGATTCAGTATTGGGAGAAGTTTACAAAACTTCTCAAGTACATGCCTCAATATAAAATAGATAAAAATTTCTATATTCAGAAATTTATCATGGGTGGCACCCGGTGATAGGAGGTGAAGTTGATGTCCATGGGCCATCAACTATGGAAGTTGTCTTCGAGAAGGCAATTAAACAAGAATAGAAATTGTAGGCTATTTCTACACACAGAGAGGAAAAGAAAAAGAAATATGTTAATGCACCATCCTCTTTGGCACCTAAAAATGTTGCTTGGAAGAATTTTAATAGTAAAAATAGAAATAATAATGGAAATGGAAAGAAAAACAAAACAATTAAGATTGCTAAAAATAACAAAAAGAATGTGGTAAAAATACAACCAATAATGAAAATAAATCTGAAAGGAAAGGACCATTTAGGGGTTACTATATCTATGGTCTAGATCATTATGCTAATAAATTCCCTCAAAGGAAGAAAGATGAAAACTAGAAGCATCATAATCATCATGCCGCAATGAAAGACAAGTAAGCTGAAAAGCAAGCTACACTAGTTGAACTTGCAGGTAAGTTGTATGGATTACCTGTAATCATTTTATTTGATATTAATGCTACTGAATGTTTTATTTCAAAAAAAATTACATCTAAACTTAAAATAAAAGTTGGTTTTATGAAAGAATCATGGTCTATTCAAGTATGGGAACAATGTTGTCCACATTGTTAAACAATGTTTGTTTGGTGCAACTATCGAATTACCAAGCTTTACCACTGAAGTTGACCTATGTTTAGCTCGTCTAGGATCTTTTGATATAGTCATAGGTATAAATTGGTTAGCTTACTTATAAGATAGATATATACTACCTAGAAAAGTTAATTAAGTGCCTCGATGACCTACAAAAAACAACAGAAATTCTAGGAGTAAGAAGAGGTTTTATAGTTAGGAAAATCAAAAAAATGTAGCTTAAGAAGGATAAGAACACAGGATGCATGTTATATGCCATAAAAATTGTAGATTTTGGTGAAGAAGGTAATAATTTTGAGGAAGAAAATTTGATGTTACATGTTTATAGTGATTTCTTTCCCAAATAACTACCTGGTCTTCCCCCTACAAGAGAGTTTGATTTCACAATAAACATCAAACCGGGCACAAAACCAATTTCTAAGGCTCCCTACAAAATGACAACAATGGAAATTGTTGAGCTGAAAAAAAAAATTCATGAAATTTTATCAAAAGGTTTGATAAGAATGAGTGTATCTCCTTAGGGAGCACCGGTCATCGTTATAAAGAAGAAGGATGGAACACCTACGCTATGCATCGATTATCAGATGCTTAATAAATACAAAATAAAAAATAGTTATCTTCTTTTAAGAATTGATGATCTATTTGATCGAAGCGTGGAGCATCGGTTTATTCTAAACTTGATCTTTGATCAGAATACCATCAATTGAGAATAAAAGAGGAAGATATTCATAAGAGTTATTTTAGAACAAGGTACAAACACTATGAATTCACCGTGTTACCTTTTGGGCTTACTAATACTCCATCAACTTTTATGAATCAAATGAATAATATATTTCAAGCATACTTGGAAAATTTTGTACTAGTACTCTTGGATGATATTCAAATTTATTAGAAAATAATTTAAGAGCATATTGAACATCCTAGAATTGTCATATATTTGTTAAGGAAGAAAAATTATATGGTAAACTTTCTAAGTGTTCATTTTATCAAAATGAAGTGCAATATCTTGGTCATATCATAAATAAGGATGGAATTTATATAGATCCATCAAAATTTACTATAATAATGGAATGCATAGTACCTAAAAATGTACATGAAGTAAAACACTTCATGGGATTGGATAGATATTATAGAAAATTTGTAAAGGATTTCTCAAGAGTTACAGCTCTAATTACCAAACTGTAGAAAAAAGATAAGAAATTCGCGTGGTATGAGAAGTGTGAAACTCTTTCAATTTTTTGAAAGAAAAGTTTTACTACATAACTTGTATTAAAAGTTATGGATCCTAATGGGAACTTTACAATAGTCATAGATGCCTTCGTTGAAGGTTTAATTGGTATTTCTGCAAAATGATCATGTAATCTCTTATGAAAGTTGAAAGCTCAAGGTGCACAAGATGAATTACGCTCCCCATGACTTAGATCTTGTTTTCATTGTGCATGATTTTCAAATTTGGAGACATTACCTTTTGGGAAAGCCCTTTGAACTGAAAATAGATCATATCGGGCTACAATAAATATTTACACAACCGAACTTAAATGCAAGGAAGTGAAGATGGTTGGAAATTTTTATCACAGTATGAATTTGATATCAGCTATATAAAAGGTAAGGAAAATAGAGTGGCAGATGCATTAAGTCATAGGAAGCATATTTCCACCCTTGTCACTTTGAGAACCCAATTCAAGGATGACATAAAGAAAGAAATGTTGGTTTATTCTTATTATCAACAAGTTAAATCATTACTTGTTGCAAATCCTTATGATATGAAATACAAAGGATTCAAATTTTACAATGAAGG
>CM031236.1:267827724-267930224 GCA_018340775.1 Taxus wallichiana var. yunnanensis | reverse complement strand
ACTTATCGATGCATGAAATTATGCACCTAAGAATGCATAAGAAAACCAAAACCAAACCGAACAGGGAATTATCCTTTAGCTTGTGTTGTATGAAACAACCTTAATACATTACCCCAAAGCATACCTTACCCATGCACATAGTTTGTATTTTCTTTAGGATTCTTCATTCCTCCCCAAATTCCTATATGCACTCATGAAACCCAAATTTCATGTGCGACTGGTTAGATTATTTAAATCTCGGGGCATGTGTACTTTTAAAAGAACTTGGAAGAGGAATACTTAGAATCAATGTACTCAAATAATATTGTATTTTACCCATTACACACACCAATATCATTGAAAAAAATCATGATCGGGATCGTACCAAATCTGGATGGATCTTCTTTAAGAGTGTTAGGCTTTGTTGTTGAAACTATGGAATGTAAATTCCTCCTATAACTTTCTCTTGAGTAGGTCATAATCTAAAAATATCTACAAGGGGTCATATTTTGTATACCATGTATGTGTATAGTACACGAGAGTAGAAAAGAAATGACTTTCCTTACTCTCAATCACCATTATTCCTTTTATGTGCCATATAATATCGTAATTGAATAAACATTATTAGTTAGATTATCTACAAATTAAGACTCTAGGAGCTTCACAAATTCCTCATATAAGTAAGGTCACATGGGTTATGTTGGTTAGATCTTGGAAGGCTAGTTATGGTAAATTTGGCTGGTTATAGATTTGATGATTCTCAACAACTTGGGTTTTGGAAGACCAACTTTGGGTATCTTTGGTTTTAGAATGGTTGATTCACCATGGGTTTCTTTTAGGTTAGGGTTACATTTGACACTCCTCCAGTGATTTTAAATGTTTATTACATAACACCTTGTGTCTTTATTCCATCGATTGTAATGACACACATCTAGAATAACTTATTGTAACAAAAAGTTTGGAAAAATCCTCGGGTGATAGATCATTCTTATATCACTTTGGTGTTATCCTTTTGCTTTTCTAATATCCATGAAATCTCTATCTTATATTGGTTTTGGTAATTTTGTATGCCTCCTTTTGTGGCCATTTAATGATAGGGTTCCTAAGTTATTTCTTCAAGTTGAGTACACTCTCCTTGATGCCTTCCATGAAGTGGGCCTCCCTCCATCACTCCGAGTTAATCGTGACATGCACACCAGATCAAGTCCTCACGAGAATCCAACAATAGGATTAACCTCTTATTCAATATATAGCTTCTAACTTCTCTCTCATATTGTTCTTCCATTTTGGTCACTTATAGCACCCTTTTCGGAGTTCTCTTTTCATGCACTCATTCCAATAGCTATCCACTAATGATACTAGTGGATATTTATTTACTCATGGGAAGTATCTCAAAACCATAATATAAAAACATCATCTTTATGAGAGGAGTTAGAGAGAAAATTTATGTTCCTTTAGGTTTGTACATGAACTGAAAATTGGCTTCTTTTGGGCATGAGTGCATTGATACCATAAATTTCAAAAAGTAATTTCTTAAGCATTATTTACACCACACATTAACATCATGTTTCCACACTTTTTAGTTATTTTTAATACCTCAATATTTTATTTAGACCAAAGATACTTATTTCTAAGGTTCACTAGCTTCTCTAGTAACAATGTCATGATCCACACATATAAGTGATGAGGAAAATCACAAACATATTGAATACAAGGATTCATATAAATTTTCATTTTCCTATTTCCTTGTATCATTTCCTCTATAACTTGGTTGGTTTCAATTGTATTCTTGATCTTGTTCATCAAACTATTTCTCTACATGCTCAAACATTATTCTCTCTTACATTCTCAATTCCCTTAATGAACAAGTTCCCAATAATGGAACCAAAATGTTGGGATTTTTTTAATAATTCCCACACATTTAGCCTAAAATTACCAAACCTAATCATATGGTCCTTGTAACCCACCATGCACGCAAAGATATTATGTGATATTTTTCTTGTGCTCACTTGAGGCACACTTGGTACAACAATTCCCTTGGTTGTTTGGGGAATGGAAAGAAAGACATAGTACTTATCTCTAATGACATGACCAATAAATATCTATAATTAAAATAGGAAATATTGTATGCACTACCATTTGAAAAATAAATCCTAGAATAACAATAGAAGCAACAATTTGAATCCTTCGTATTAATTCATATTGACAGAGCTTACAAAATGACCATTGATGTCATACATATAAAAATACTAAGTCTATTTCAAAACATAACAATAACATCAATAATAACAATAGTAGTCGGAAACTAACAACAATAATTAGCCATAACCACCCTTATTATAGATTCATGTGGTCTGTTTATACTTGTGTCCAAATTAAAATGTACATCCATTTCCACTCAAAGTGGGTAGTTTCTATTCGGAGGTAGCTAGTACTCACCTAGAGATTTTAGTTGGGGGACACCTTAAATTTTGAAGTGGTAACTTGTAACCTTTTCACTCTTTAGAAAGGGTGGGACTCTACCATCCATGATAATCGCTAACGTATCAATAGATTTTTAGTATCAACATCTACATTTCTTTCACCACATGCCATCACATTCCTTTCATCATTTTTTCTCTTTTTACTCTTCTCCCCCTTTTTTCTTTACTCAACATTATTTTTTCTTTTTATGTGGCACCATATGTTTTCTCTTCTTCTCGACTTAGCCTAAATTACTTCTAGTTTATATGATTTTGACTACTCTTGCATGTTCTAAGCCACAATTTCTTTGAGCATGCCCCTCCCTCAATGGTATACCATGCACGCTACTTGATCCTTATCTAAATTTATGTGATCAACAATAAGTTCACTAATACTTTTTATTTTTAATCCTCTTAACAAAAGGAATGATTCTTGTAAAAGGTGTGGTGATCAACTATGTGGAAATTAATCCAAATATGTCAATAAGGTTGTATGAAAATTTGATTTAAGGCTCTTACTAATGGAACATAGGTACCATGTGAAAATAATTGATGGAAAACCCAATATTAGATAACCCCCTAAAGCTACGTCACCTGAGGAGTGGTATAAATCCTTCACACAAGTATACTTAACATAAAATGTGGTAATTAATCCATGTTAGTGGGGATACTAGGTAAGGCTATATGAAATTAGTGAAAATGTTAAATTTCCCAAGGAATGAAGAAGCTGTTTGTATTCTACATTCTCCTATATTGGAATATTTTATTAGATTGAAATATTTTAGATCTAATGTATATATTTAAGAATGTAGTAGTTTCCATATGGTATTACATCTATAGTAAAAATAATTACAATTTAAGTTCTAGATTAGATATGAAATTTGGTGGGACAAAGAAGAATCTTAAAAAGAACGAGGAGCTCTATGGATACTTTGTAGAGTTCAAGTTAATTAGGTTAATTAAACAATGTGAGAGATTCACACATCAAATGGCTACATGTTATTTAATTTATTTATATAGCATGTATTTACCTTGACATTAAGGGGGTAATTTTATAAGCTTCCATCTAACTTACTAAATGCAATGTATTGATTCTAATTATTTTGAGGTAATATGATTTTTGTTTTCAACAACTCAACCACTTTTACGAGAAACATTATTATACTAACTTGCATGAATACCATTGTTTGTACAATATGTGGTTCTATTCAAAAGAGATATTAGAAGCAAGGATTAAGCCAAAAATAGAAAATATTATAGATATTGTCTACAAATTGAAAATGGGACTTACTGCCTTGTTCATGTACTTTCAAACTCATCTACAAGTGCATCCAGTCGATGATCTTCTAATGATAGGTATAGTTAAACCATGATGGATGTTTTGGCTAGAGAGGTACATAAAGACCCTAAAGGGAATTTTAAAGAACTTATCATATCTAGAGGGTTATATGGTAGAAGGATACATTATTTAGGAAACATATTTCTATGTGTCATAATATCATAGGGACGAATTTATACAAATTCCATGCATTTGGAATGTTGAATGTTGAAATGAAAAATTAGAGTAAAACCTTTCGTTCAACATTTGAGGTACTCACTTAATGGTTGTTAGTCATTGGAAATTTTATTCAAGGATCCACCAATTTGACACTTCATTCCAATTTTTATGAAATATGGTCCATTTGATGTGTGCTAGTAACTTTGCATATGTTTAATTTTTTGTATGGATTTTTCCTTTTCATCCTTTTCTTCTTGCGTAATTTTCTCGGACTTATTCAATTTATTTGATCTCTTCTTGTTTTTCTTCCCGCATTCACACATATATCCATTTGAACATTGTTTTTAAATTTTCTAGCTCCTACACAAATTAGACAACAAACTAATTAAATGAAAAATATTCTAACTGTCATTTGTTTCTTAATTTTGGAAATCCTCCAATGACCTTTTTTGCTATAGGAATGTTTTTTCACATTCACATTACTATCTATGCAATTGTCTATTGTAGGATTTAAGACAATTTTCATTTATTCTCCCCTGGTAACACTTTTCCTTGTTTTTATATATGATGTATTTGAAAGGTTCATTTCAACAAATACACAATTTTCTTATATGTTCTCTAAATATGCTCTCATACACTAGTACCATTTGTTCTATTTTACATGATTTATTGTGAATATTTAGAGTTTTGTGTGTTCTTCTTGACTCTATTACACACATCATATTTATTTATGTATTTGTTGTCAAAGAGCTAGTTATCTATAAATCTCTTGCCCCCTAGTCATATTATTATGAAAATGCACAACATATGTCACAATATTTTCCATTAGAATAATATTTTCTATACCATACACTAAATTGAATGGAAACTATCATGTATTACATTTATAGTTTTTCTTACAAATCCAAAGTACAATTGGTATTCTATCACCCCTTTTCCCATTATAAAAATTTTTTAGTAACATTTCTAAACATTCATTAGATGTTTTTACTTACCCATTTTCGTGTGGATGATATGATGTACATTGATTATGCGTAATAATAAACCTTTTATGATGATCTTATTTGTGTTATTGTGAAAATGGGTTCTTGGTCTCTTACCAATTTCTATGGATAGTCATACCTTGTTATAACATTTTCATAAAAAAATTGGCCATATCCCTTTTCATGTGATTTAATGTCACAATAGCTTCAACCCATTTAGTGAAGTAGTTTGTTATGATAATTAGGTATCTAGCCTTATATATTTTATATGGTGGATGAATTGGTCCAATAAATTCTATCCCCAACTACTCAATTGTGTAGATAGAAATGGGATACGATGAATTTAATCCCTTTGTTTTGGTTTTCCTATTGTTTGGCCAAAATCATAGTGTTTCACAATATGATGCACAACTTGAGATAATTTCCTTTGCTAAATTCTACTTTGTAGTATTCTTTCATGCTAGCAGTTCACCCACAAAAGGACCCCTACTATCTATTCATGTTATTCTCACAATATGGAACACCTTTCATGTTCCAAAGATTATTACGTAATACTTCATCCCCCAATTTATACAAGAATATATTTATTATTTAATAATGAAATGTTTTAGTTACAAAATTTTACTTTTCATTCAGAATGTAAAGGTCTTGTAAGATTACATATTATAGGAATTGCACAATTTTTTATAAATATTATGGAACTATGAATACTATGAAAAAATAAAGATTTATTGAGTCTTCATCTAATTCATCAGGTTCTTCTCCTCTATCAAATTTTCTTAAACGATCTATCGTTATCTATTCCCTTCCAAGTTCAACCTTAAATTTGAAACTATATTCTTAAAACAACATTAGCCATCTTGATATCCTATCTCCGATAATGACTTATTGATAAGATATCATTGTGTCTGATGGTCAATGAAAAATTTAAATGGTGTCACTAAGATATATTATCTAAATTTATGGAGTATAAATACCATGGCCAATTTTTCTCACTCTATAGTTTTGTAGTTTATCTCCACCAGGTGATATTTTGTGTCTCATGAAGTGTATAGGATGGTTAATTCCACTTCTCTACAATGAAAAAATATTTCTTTGATTGCATTACCTAAGGCTTATCCATGCACATGATATATGTTTCTCTAGTCTAGGGATATTAGCATTGAATAAATGACTAAATATTTATTAAGCTCTGTAAATACATTATGACACTTTGCTTTCCATTAAAAAATTTTCCCTTAAATATTAATTATTCCATCATTTGCACAATAATGGCACACCCCATAGTGAATTTCTTGCAATTTTTTTATGTCCCAATAATGTACATAATGTAGATGTATTTTTGGATCTTTAATATTTATTAGTATTGGAATTTCTCCTTTGTCTACTAGTATCCCTTATTTAAAAACAAGATGTCCAAGAAAAATTGTAAAAGGTGTAAAAACATACAATTTTGTCAATTTAAAGTAGTGAGAAAATATATTAACATGATGCATACATTAGAAATATGATCCTTGGATAAAGATAATATTTACAAAGCATCAATATATACTTCAATAAAATTAATTATGAATTCATTGAATGCAATGAACACAAATGTGGAAAAAATAACTGGGTACATATTTAGCCCAATTGACATTACTAGATACATAGATCTTCCCAAATATAAATTTCAAGTATTCTTTGATTGATCCTATTACACCATTTAAATTTTATAGTAGTCACTAATTACATCCATGAATGAATAAAATTCATTCCCTTCTACGGCCTCCAAATAATTTATGTGAAAGAAGTGGGAAATGGATCATTTACATACACATCATTGACTAGTCACCACAAATCCTTCTATCCTATTTATTTGGTTGACTAATTATTGGGATCAAATAATTTGATTTGTTATGGGATATTCCAATCCTTATTCTATCATGAAATCCAACTCAAATTTAGCCTTAGCCTCCATGTTAGGATTTAACTTGTATGACATCTTCTTGATGCGATTTGTGATTTCTTTTATTTCAACGTATATTTTATCCTAAGGATTGATCTACTCCTTTTATTGCAATGAATTCATTTTAGAACACATCGTCATAGTCTCATAATAGTTGTAGAATATTTGATATTTTTGTTATGTCCAATAATCTCCCATAGTGGCTAGCTTAACTATTCTTTAAGGTCCAATATCTTCAACCCTTTTCGCAATAATCATCTTACACTTTGGAGTGTACTTATTCGTGGTGTCCTCAAATTTCCTTGAGAATTATTTTCCCTCTATGTTTATATTACACGTGTTGTTGTTATTTATTGCACAAATATGTGTTGTAGGAATATGTTCAATATATTATGGTTCAAACATTCCTAAAAGTTCCATGTCTTGTTTTTATTTGAATCTTCATATTTTTTTGTTGTCCCCAACTCTATGAATATTTTACTTTGAAAACTTCTACACTTATTTCTTGGTTTATTGATTGAGTGAGTCCAAGAAAAGGTCTCATAGTTCAATTGGAATCCTAGAAAAAGAGAAAGAACTTTACACCATATTTGGTTGAAAGGAGTGGTGGATTTGTTTTGTTCTTCTCTAATGTGTATGAACTCTTTGATTCCAATTCGTTATAATTTTTTTCATATCAAAGGATTTCAAGAACTTGTAAAATAAGTTGTCTAAAATATTGTATGGGAGCCTTAAGGATTTAATAGTACCAATCTCTTGTGATCTGTTTAAGGTTTTTAGAAATACTTTATCGCATTCCACATCCCATAGAATAATCTCTCTAATTTTAGTGACATAGGCCTTGATATGAGTGTTGATATCCCATCTCTTTTAAATTTAGGAATACCGGGTAATGGGCATGGAAGCATGACACCCCGTATGGTGAAATCAAGGGTTCCTTAAAATATTTGGCATAAATTCCCATTTCATATGATTCCATAATTGAGTTTAAATTATGAAATGGGGAGGAGGAGGAGTTGGGTAGGTTTTGGTGTATTCAATATTATTTGGGGCATAAAGAGTTCCTTGGAATGGTGTAAATGATCTAGGGAATTGATACATGTATGATTGTGAGGAATTTGAGTACATATGTAGGTAAGGATGAGTAGCATTAGAAATTCATTCATGAGTGTTTAGTTATGAAATCTTGCATTGTTGGGAGTAGTGTATGGGAAATAATTTCCAACTAGTCCTTTTGTAGGGTAAGCGTAAGATGGGTGAGGACCCATCCCGACTTCCTAGATCCTATGAGAAGATAACCCGGGTTTGATTGAAGTGGATAACCCTTTTACATGGAGTGTTGCATTGGTTGTGTATCAGTCAAAAGAGTGTATTCTTTATCATCGATGGGATATCCCATATTTTTCCCCATTACAAAATTTGGTTGTGGAGTTTCACCATTGTCTAACTCTCTAATTCTCTCTAACACCATAGAAATAATATCATTTGGCAAGTATTGAGCCCCCTTTTGGGTGCATGTTAAGTATGGTTTGGAAGAGGAAGGCATGATAACCCTTTATAAATTGTTTAATATTGGGAGTCTAATTTTCCTTTAAAGAGGGATTTTTATAGTTTATAAGCACTATATTATTATTTAGCATCTCATAGGTATGAGTATTCATAATTTCTAAAGACTCATCTATTGTGCAATTTGGGTCCATTATTCGTGTAAAAATATCCCGCTTCGTCAGTTTCATAGTAATGTGGGGTCTTGATAAGACCCTAGTATGGGGATCAATTCCACCTGTAAAAGTCATATTATTTGAATTGGATTGACTGTCTTGAATGTTTAGGGGTTCATGGAACTCCTCTATCCTCACATGATTGGTAGGATTTAAGATATATCTAGGGGAGGATTACACGATATTGGTGTAGTTTTTTAGCCCATCTTTGAAAGGAAGGGGATCGTTGAGGTTGAACATGGGAATAATATCTTTCAAGGCCAAAATTCCCATAAAACTCTCTACCTGGCATATTTGGGGGGATAAACTATGCATAAATTGATGTAAATGTGGGAGGTGGGACACAAGAAACTAGTATTTCATATCGGAGTTCACGAGAATTTGTACATATGGAAAATTACACAGGATTCCCTATGTATGCAAATTCTTGAGGTCATGTCGAGAGAACCAAAATGTGGAATATGGGAAAGGTTGTTACAAGATAACGGAAGCTTTTAATGGGTAGCATGAATTCCTAATAACTAAGTTATCCCATAGAGAATCAGAGGCTATGAATGGGTAGCATGAATTTCTAATGGCTAGGTTTGTTGCTTTGATTTATGCTACTAAAGTATACTAAATTCAATTTTTAAATAAATAATTGATAGAAATTTAATTTAAATAAATGACAAGTGATTTTAATCTTTTAATTAAATAAGTTCATTCCCAATTGAATGAATACCAAAAATGTCGCTATCTATTCTATTTGTTTGTATTCTAACAATATTTTAAAATAAGTGAAATTAAAAGAAGATAATTAAATAACTATTAATATTTTATATTTTGAGATTAATTGAAATAAATAAAATGAATAACTCTACAGACATAGTGAAACAAATTAAAATAAATTGTTATTGCTTCTAAATAAAATGAAACTAAAAGCGAAATAAGCGGATGTGGCTACTCCTATGTTGTAGGATTATTTTATTATACTACTCTAAGAGAAAGCACTCAAGATTCATTAATCGATAATGTAAAACTTCCTTTGAAAAAACTTCTAACTCAAGGTTTCTAGAAAGTGAAAATATTCTTAGAGGAAATTTCCTCTTTTCCATATAAACATTCCTTAGAAAAAGTAATTATAAACTAATAGAAATAAATGTTTCATAAAAAGAAATGTAGAGATTTATTCACTTCTCCCTCCAACTAAGTTCGAAGTAGATCCACACATATAATCTAGAAAGAAGTTATCAAGGAAATATTTATGCAACTAATATTTTACAATCAATCTGAAATAAAAATGTATTTAGGAAGTGATGGAATCTTCCACTTTTAACAATCTAACTTCACAATTTATCTAATGAAAATAAATAACAACTATGCAAAGCATTAAATAATATAAGTATAGCCGCATCCTAGTTACGATTGTTTCATTGTAGCTTCCTAGAGATGAGATGCACTTGTTGTCTCCTCATATTTATATCATCTTCCAATGATGAAACCCAATTGATCATGTGATCTAAGAATAGTGGTGACAATAAAGAAATAAAGAACAATTATTGTTGCTAGCTTGGTGCAAAGTAAATGACTGAATGTGAGAAACAATTAATAACATAGTAAATGTACTTGTTAATCTATGTTATCCCTCTCCAAATTTAAGTAGCATAACGGTTCACTAAAAATATCAAATTTCCAACAACCATACATATAATTTGTGACTTTTATAAACTAGTGGGAAAGAAGATGTCAACTATAAGTTTCCATTAAGAAATGACAACTCAACTAAAGGAGAAGGATTCAAAATACTAATTTTACTAAGAAAGAAGAGAAACTCAAGAACAATCCAAAAATCCTATTCTTTGCTAATTCGACCAAGAAATGCAAAAAAGAAAAATTATGTTGGAATCAAAACATGCATTACAAAGAGCTTGTTTTAGTTTTATGTTGGATGGAAACACATTGCCCTATTTCCATAAGAGCAGAGTGCAACTACCACTACGGTTTCATAACCTCCATTATTGCAAAAGGATTAGTTGCACAACTACTGCTAAAAAATAATGCCAAAAGATAAAAAGTGGTCTGTAGAAAAATGGAAGTTTGGGGACAAAGCGAAGGGTTGATTTGAGTCAAATAATTGATGAAAAGGAGAGAGGGAGGTATATGGATCTCATTCTCATCTTGGAAGGATTCTTTGTCATGATTGGAAACATGTCATGTTTAAATGTTGCACCATGTAATTTTTGGGTGTGTCTGATGACAAGGAGGCTCAAATGAATATTGATAAATAAATCTAGTGTCTATAATGATTTATAGGATCGAATTGAAGATGGATGATTTGCATGGAGATAAATGATGGTAGCACCACATTGGGATCTAGATGTTATTTATAGGATTGATGTGTTAGTGGCATCTTGATTTTTTTGGTAGCTTCATGTGTTACTGGTAGCTTGATGTGGATTGGTTTTTGTGTTGGATGATGCACCTTATCATGTTTACCATGTTTTTAAGGAGATTAATGGCTTGATATTTAAATTTCACCATATATCATGAGCTCAAAAATTTAAATAGATGGGATTTTAATTTGATTGTGTTTTCACAAAATCATAAACTTTAGACATTTATTTATCTCGGTCTCATAGTAGTATTTAGAAGGTTATCAAGGAAAGAAAGTATTAATTAACCCACATCCTTTTAGCCATCTTATTTATTTTATTTCATATGTTGTGACCTATTGCACCTAATTGCCTAGTCATTTCTTAAGATCCTGCGCATATTAACCCTAACTCGGCACCCATATTTATTCTTGGTGTGCCCATGGGTTCCCTTGTCCCACTTGAGCACCTTGGTCTATTTTATACTTTTCCATCATTTTTTTGGTATTTTCTAGCCGTTTTTCATTCTTATCTTTTATGTCATCATACTTTTAGGGTTTTTAATTTCATTATCTTATTTACTAATCTCATTTACATATTGTTTTAGTTCATTTACTTTTACATTATATTTCCTCCTAAATTAGATTAACTATCTTTTACTACATTAGTTAGCCAATTTTAGTTAATCATTTTGGTGAACTTGAAGTATTCAACACTTTGGATCCTGTTCTTTCTTCAATCATGGGTCATCAAGTCTCTTTATCGATTAAATTAAGATATATCCCCATTTCAGGATGTTTTACAAAAACAACTAGACTGCATGTCTTTGGATGTCGATACATTGCCGTAGAAAATAAGTCATATATTCAATCATTTATCTAAAAACTATGACCCTAGTGATTATCCATCTACTCAACCCCTATTAGACTCAATTCAAGCCTTACATTATTTCAAGATAAATTTGTAGTTATGGAATCCATAATCACATCTATTAGATATGAAATTCAATAGCTTAAGGATGTTTCTCAATCACATGTTTGTATTCCTTCAACATCTCATATGAAATTTATGACAACTACATGTCATGTAGTTGAACCTCAAGACATGTAATTTCTTAAGCCTCTCATATTTGATAAAACATTATTTAGAACACACATTCCATGCCAATCAATCTCATAACAGATAACCATATGCAGTTGTAAATGACTTGGTGATCCACCGATCTATTCATTTCATAACTCGGTGATCTACCGATCTATTTATGTTAACTTTAAGTATTGAATACTTATCGTATACTTCATATACTTGGTTTTCCTACCTGAAACCAGGTACTGAGTGATCTATTTAAAGAACCTATCTGAATATTTGTTACCAATATTCATCTGATATCACGTTGCTTTAAACTAGGTGACATAGGACAACGTAACCAAGCAACTTGCGATACTTTGGCCAAATATTTTCAACATACTATTTATGTCACTATTCCTAGATGGACATACTCATCATTTCGGAATACGTCCTTCACCTCACTCATTTGTTATCTAGAATGGTCTTTACCAACTACCGTTAGTCCACTTGTCCAAGGTTTGACCCTAGTCCAGGTTACAACATAATTTATTATAGGAAGACACTCATGATGACTTAGGGTATATGGGCATACTTAGTTGACCTAAGTCAACCAAATGTGCCAAGGTACCCTGAGTCATAAAAGGGCTACTCCCTATCCTAAACATGCTAATAACTAGACCTAGAGAGAAACTATGTTCAAGTCCAGATGTGTGTAGATCTGGATGATCAATGTAGAAGGGTGTTGCCACATGTCAACTACATCACATCATGTATCCTCGAAAAGACCCTAGTATTTTTGAAGGTACAGTCCTATAGTTGGCATGTGCCAACATCCTACAAAACTACCTCATCAAGATGTACATACCCCTAGGAGGTTATTAATATTTAATTAATTTGGATTATAAAATAGATTACAACATCCATGCTAAACCCTAATCCAACACTCCTTAAGTTCTTGTTCTATACTTGAATCAATTAAGCATTAAAGAACTTCCTTTAACTCATGATTGCTTTTAATGTTTGTTTACTTAGTTTAACAAGTAGTTAACCAAAACAGGACAACAATATCATAAGTTTCAATATAATGTAATTTAACATTCAAGGAGGTTTAGCAACCACATAGGTCCAACTAAAGTAGACTTCATACAAAATGAAGTCCTATGATTTACAATCATATCTCCAATCCTTTTTGGTTTACATTCATTTAAGAGAGGAAGAGTCTTCCTCTAAATGATTAAGTGTAGGGTTTATCCTTCACAATTCTATAGTTCATACTGCATGTTCATTACACATCACATTACTATGTTAAATTGTTTAGATAATAAACATCATCTTATGCAACTTTACAAGCTGCATCTTATAGGGAAATTGAACTAACTCCCTTTATCCATCTTATCAAAGGATAACCAGATAAACATATAAATAATATGAAGAATATCAACAAGATAGAACTTCCATCTCCTTTATAAAAGTATGAGATAATTTACACAACCAATGCAAGTAAATCTCAACTCACAATTCATCATTATAAACTTATATATTTACAAGACTATGCACTTTAGGCATACTGCATAACAACAACCTTCATTCTAAAAAGTATACAACTTTTCTTTTTCAATACAACTAAAGAATGAATCAGAATTCTTTACAAAGAATCAGACTTATATCAGCCAATGCATCATATAAGTTTTTGCCTTCTTTTATCACTTACGATGTCCATCTGCAAAAATTGCTAGCTAGCATGGTCAATTCAATGAACTGAGCATGATAAGCACTAAGCATTAAAATGAAGTGCATTCCACTAATTGTTTCATTAAAACAACTCTGCTTTAATGAGACAATTAATATATCATACAATAAGCATAAGTGATACCAACTAGAAAAGAAGTACAATAATAAATCTAGATCCACTTTTAAGAGAAGAGAAGAATATAATCCACAACATCTATCTTAAAACTTAAAGTTTAATTGATCCTATCAATTACCTTTAAACAAACAATAGATCTTACCATCCCATTATTTCATAATTCTATCCTAATAGAATACAACATTTATCTTTTCTATAAGACAAAAGAAGTGTTTACAACATGGTTCATTTTAGGATGATTCATCTAAATCTTAAGCAAAGAATAAGAAGAACCATTATGTACCATACCCAAACTCAAAACATCAAAAACAATAGATCAGTTCATAACATGAATTAACTGTTTCCTTTCAAGGGATAACAATCTTATAAATTCAACATTTAAGATATACATCTAAACAAAATTCCATATCAATCCAAGAAGGTAAAGAGAATCAAAACAGTCTAACTACAAATCTAATTCTACTTCTACATGTTATAAGTTATCATTCAAAGATCTGAAACCAACGTTCACAAATCTAAGTAGACTCTTATAGGAGTTAATCTCTACTTGAGTTCACCCAAGGAGGATTCATAAAAAGATAGAGTACAAGAGACAAAACCTACTCCTATCCATCCAAATAAAGCAAGGCTTAGTTAAACAATAGTTGATCAAACAAGTATACATTCACTTATCAAGCAAAAACGACTTATCTACTATCTTTCTACATCATTACAACAAATGATTCGAACAAAGTAGACCAACAAACCATAAAGAAATCACCATCTCATAAGAGAATCGAGTGTAGAGGAGTTCAATAAATGAACTTATCCAAATGACAGAGAAAAGGGATCTCTATTAGGAAAGGTCCAAATAATTAATCATTTCATTAAACTTAACAAATGAATTTCTGTTTCAATTCAAATCAGAATGAAAAACATATTACAGTCCCAAAAAAAAGTATATTGATCCCAAGAGAGTATATTTCCTTTATCTTTAAAAAAACCCCAAACTCATTCATGTATCCAATAAGGATAGAATCCTAAAATAGTAAGCTAACAAGTTCATAATTATCCATGAACTCAAGGACTGAAGTCTCTTAATGCTTCAACAACTCAATATGAAGAGTAAGTAGTTCATGAATAAAAAAGAACTATACACAAAACAACCGAATGGAGAAATAATCCTTCCCTTATAAGTTCAGTGTATAAGGGTAATAACTCATCCATCCAATGAGACCCAAAACTTATTTTAAAGGATCTAAAGAGAGAGAAAGAAACCCAAAGATGTTTAAGTCAGAAGATGTCCCATTCTTACCTCAATGCAACTGAAACAAAAATCCAAAACAAGACTTTCACAACCTCAAAATTGTGACAGAGGAGACTTAGTTTCAAACAAAACAGTCAACCCAGAATGTGGGTTTCCTCAAATAGAGGGGAAAATAATACCCCCAAATTTTATGCCATTACCATCTCAGAGAAGATGATACAATCTTAAAAACATAAATATCACATTCATTTAAACAAGACATTCCCAGTTCAAGATCTCAAGGGATTACCAAACAACTCATTCAAACTATCACCTAGTTTTCTTGTGAGTAAGTTGCTCAATAAAAGAATTATAAGCTTTAAAATTTTAATACAAGTATAACCCAACACAAAAATACCAAGAACATAATCAAATTCATCGATTCAATTAAAATCTTAACACTCAAGTACCAAATATGAGTATAGTGTTAAACACGAGCTTCACACAAAAGTTTAGAACTTCACAAGTAATAAAATATGAGTACAATGTCAAATATGAACTTCAAGCAATAGTTTAGAGTTACGCAAGTTTCCAAACACCGGTTCAGAACAACACGAAGCTCCAACACAAGTTTATATCAAAACACATGAAGCCCTAATACAAGATCAAATGGAACTCAAGGTTCCCATAAAGTTTAGAACCCTATATTGCAATGAAGGCCTGTTCAAAACACAACAACCTCAAATGCAAGTTCCAGAATGAAAAACAGAGCTAAAAAACAAGTTTCACATACAAGCTTCACATGCATGACATCACTGAACTTGCATAGAGAAAGAGAGTTTCCAAAACAACATTATTTAAGCCATGGATTCATATCCAAAAATCATAGAGATTCCTAAAAGCATGCAAGTAATCAACTAGAAAAATCATGCAAATATTAATAAGCATAAGAGTAGAGTTATTCTAATGAATCATTTAGAAGAAAGCATGAAATCTTAATGGGTAGAGCCTATCATGCCTGATAGTGCTTCTACCAAATCGAAGGAGACTTCCAGCCTGAGCTTCCAACTCTTTTTCTCCTCCATGAAAGATCAACAATCAAACATATTTTCTTCCTATGCCTCATATACTTTCCTTCGATCAAAAATAGACCATAGAAACCAAAAATAGCTTTGAAGTGAAGGTCAAACTACTGGTTCGAAGAACCAGATAGCTCCATGCAGAGAAAAATCTGCAATGCATGCAAAACCAAACAACCTCCCACAAACCCACCTTCCAAGTTTCCAAGATGGTTTGCACACAAAAACCAAGGTCCATCAATGCCATTAATTCCAAATTTCCACTTATCTTTCCTTGCCACCACCTCCTAAAACTGGCGAATGCCAATTCCATCCAAACATGCAATTCCATCTTTAGTGGAGCTTCCACGTATGCCTCCACTAAAGTCAACTAGCCCCTACCAAAACTGGTAGTACCACCATCCATTAAACCCTATCAACTCACTTAAATGCCATTGGAACCATTGTCACCTTAGAGACATGTGACCCTTAGGTTCCCTTTCAATAGTTTAGGATGGATCCCATAAAACTTAGGTTAGTCTAGCAATAACCACCTTAGGTCTTAAAACATTGCCAATAGTAATTCCCACCTTAGGTTAGATTAAATTCATAACCATTTAGTATTAGGTATTAGTTAAAATAGCCTAGCATTACTTTAGTAATCTCTCCCATATTCATTTAGCACAAAGCTTAGGTTAGGATGCCAACCCAACAAAATAGAATAAGAGGCTTAGATTAGAATGAAATCCAAATAAGTAGATGTAGCTAGAACATAGGTGTTCTTACCTAGCTTAGGATACTGTTAGGATAATCTTTTGGTTTTTGGACTCGAATTCCTCCTTTGTCATAAAATAAATTGAATTTTGTTTACATCCGTTATGTCCTGCCATGATCAATCCCCAAAGACCCGAGCACAAACATACAACTAAATGAAAACACGTTCACATAAGACCAAAGAATTTGTAACATACAAAGTTCAGTCCGCTATGTCCCTCAAACTACTGAATGTCAATTTACCATTCAGTCTATGAAGAAGATTTAAAACATTCCTTGGATCACTGAAATTGATCCAAGGATGAGTCAGAAATAGGAATAAGTCTGCAACTCTTAAAGCTAGATTGCAACTTACCTTTCCAAAGTGAAAATGAATTCTTGAAAGCCATACTATTTTAGTCTAATGATTTTAAGAACAAAATGATTTATCCATATCAAGCATGATCTTCAACAGTCAAAAGAACACACCTTTATCAAGAAAATCATATGTCAACACTTGAAATGCAAAGGAGGAATATAACAATTGTCAAGGGTGTTACATGCTTCCCTCCTAAAAAGAATCATTGTCCCGATGATTACCTCACTTTCATAGTTTGCATCTAGGACAATCAACTTATTCACTTTTCTTATCATATGTCAAAAACATATAAGAATTTTAAAGTTCAGAAATCAGCATTACATAGTTGTTTATTCAAAACAAATAAATATCTGCCCAAAACTGGCATACTTATTGTAATATAGAGATAAAATCACAATTTTTATCAGTCAACAAAATCAATTCTATTCAAATAGATATGGAAAAGTAGTTTTCATATCCTCAAGGTTTTCCCAAGTTGCACTTTCTTCATTAAACTGGTCCCATTGGACCTTACATTGACTTATTTCATGATTTCTTAAATGCAACTGACATGAGTTTCCAACACTCATATGGGTTTAACCATGATTATTCCTGGGTCTTGAACTACAAGGAATTCTAATTTAACACATGTGATAAATCTGAAACATATTTCTTAAGCAAAGAAATATGGAAAACATCATGCATTCATGACAAAGCAGGAGGTAATGCTAAATGATAAGCTACAGGGTTGATTACTTCAACTATCTCAAAAGGTCCCACATAATGTGGTGATAACTTGGTAGCCTTGCCAAAAGTTATAGAGCTCTTTTTCGGTTTAACCCGAAGAAAGACTTTCTCACCAAGTTCAAATTTCCTATCTACCCACTTTAAATCAGCATAACTCTTTTTCCTATCTACTTGCTTCTTTCAAGCATTCACGAATCATTTTAACTTGTTCCATTTCAAGTAAGAATTTTAGGTCCAATTACCTCTCTATCCTCAATGTTGTCCCAACTAACAGGGGTTCTACATTTTCTTCCGTATAATGCTTTGAAAGGTGCCATCTTAAGAGAGGCATGATATGTGTTATTATATGCAAACTCAACTAGTGGAAGGTACTCTTCCCACTTATATTGCTGGTCCATACAATACATTCATAACATATCCTCCAAAACTTGATTAACTCTTTTCATTCTATCCATCCATTTCGATGATGATACAAAACTGAAGTTCAGCTTAGTTCCTAGAGCTGCATTAAGCATTTGCCAAAACCTTGATGTCATTCTAGGATCTCTATCGGATATGATTAATTCAGTACTCCATGTAATCTAAAAATTTCATGTACAAATATTTTAGCTAACACAGGAGAATCATCCTTCAGATTACCCGTGATAAAATGTGCTACCTTTGTTAGTTTATCCACAACTACTAAAATAACATCATGTTTGTTTCTTGACATAGGAAAGCCCTTGAACAAAGTCCATGCTTATCACTTGCCATTTATACTGTGGTATACTATGAGGATACAATAAACTGGTTGGGTGCATATGTTCCACTTTAACACGTTGACATTCAAGGCAATGTGTCACAAAATCTATAACATCCTTTTTCATTCCCTTCTAGAAATATTGTTGTTTTATATCAGCAAGCATCTTTGTAATACCAAGGTGTCAGAAAAAGGTGAATTGTGAAATTCTACTAACAATTTCTTTCTCAAATCATTTAGCAAAGGTACATATACTGTTTTCAAATCGTAAGATTCCTTCATTATCAAAGTGAAAACCTTTATACCTCAAATCATTCGGATCTGTAGCAAGCTGTTGTCTTTACTTGTTAAAAAGTAAGAATCAGATTCCATAACACTTTTTACTTCATCCTTAAATTGAGTTCTCAATGTTATAAGAGCAGAAATGTGCTTCCTATGACTTAGAGCATTAGCCACTCTATTTTCTTTACCCTTTATATAACTGATGTCAAAATCATATTGAGACAAAAATCTAACCACCTTCATTGTCTTGCATTAAGATTTGGCTGAGTGAAGATATACTTTAGTCCAAGATGATCAATTTTCAATTCAAAAGGTTTACCAAGTAGGTAATGCCTCCAAACTTGTAGTGCATGAACAATGGCAACAAGCTCTAAATCATGTGGAGCATAATTCAACTCATGTAACTTTAGTTTTCTACTTTTGTAAGCTATGACATGATCATTTTGTAACAAAATACCTCCTAGACCTTCACCAGATGCATCAGTTACCACCATAAAATCTCCATTAGGATCTAGTACTGCTAGAATAGGTGTTGAAGTTAATTGTTCCTTCAAAGTTTTGAATGCAATTTCACATTTCTCATTCCAAACAAACTTTTTATCCTTCTTTTGTAAGGAAGTTATTGGTGCAACCACCTTAGAGAAATATTTTACAAATTTTCTATAGTAGCCAGCAAGTCCCATGAAGCTTCTAACTTCATGTACATTCTTTGGTGTAGGCCACTCAGTTATAGCTACAATTTTTGAAGGATCTACAACAATTCCATTCTTACTTATTACATGTCCCAAATAGTGTACTTTTGTGTCATAGAAAGAACATTTAGACAACTTACCAAATAACCGTCTCTTTCTTAATATTTCCAAAACTATCTTCAAATGCTCATGGTGTTCCTCTAAAATTTTAGAATATATGAGAATGTCATCCAAGAATATGAGCACAAATTTTTCCAAGTATTCTTGAAAGATATTATTCATTAAATTCATAAATTTTGCAGGTGCATTTGTTAATCCAAAAGGTAAAACCGTGAACTCATAATGTCCATACCTTGTTTTGAAAGTTGTTTTATGAATGTCTTCATCCTTAATCCATGCAATTGATGATATCCAGATCAAAGATCTATCTTAGAATATACCGATGCTCCATGCATCTGATCAAATAAATCATCAATCCTAGGGAGTGGGTATCTATTCTTGATTGTTTCTTTGTTTAACATTCTGTAATCAATGCACAATCTAAGTGTTCCATCCTTCTTTTTCACAAAAATTACAGGTGCTCCCAAGGTGAAACACTTGGTCTAATCAAACCTTTAGACAAAATTTCTTGCAACTGAGCCTTAAGCTCTACTAATTCTGTAGTAGTCATTTGGTATGGTGCTTTAGAAATCGGTTCGGTTCTAGGCTTGATCTCTATTGTGAAATCAAACTCCCTTTTGGGTGGAAGACCTAGAAATTCTTCTAGAAATACGTCATTGAAGTCTCGTAACAATGGATATCATTCCATGACATCGTTGTTTTTCTTTAGTTGTTTCTATAATTTTCACTGCATATAAGGTACAACCTTTATTTTTGGCCTTTTTAAGTTGCATAGCTGACAATTTTCTAATAGAAATCTCATGTTTCACACCCTGAATCTCTGTTGTTTTCTATAGGTCATCTAAACAACTAATGTGTTTTTCAAAATAGTCCACTTTAGCCTTATGTTTTGCTAACCAATTAACACCTATGATTACATCATAAGACCCCAAAGGTGCAACATAAAGATCAACTTTAGTGGAAAAGTTAGGTAAATCAAGGACTGCTCCAAAAAGACACATACTAACTGTATGAACAACATTGTTTCCATACTGTACAGTCCATGTTTTATCCATCCATGTTTCTATCTTTTTATTTTTAGTTTTGATGCTAATTTACTAGAAATAAAACATTCTAGTAGCTCGGTATCAAAAATAATAGTTATAGGTAAACCAAATAACTTACCTAGAACTTCTATGGGTGTGGCCTATTTCTCAGCCTACTTGTCAGCTACTGCAAAGTGTGTATCTTGTGTTGCTGATTATGATCATCCTTTTTCAAAGGGAATTGATTTGCATAATGATCTTTTCCATAGTTATAACAGCCTCCTATAGGTCCCTTCCTAGGCTTGGGTTTATTTCCAGCCCTTAGAGTTATCATTTTGACCCCATAGGTCTTTGTCCATTATTATTAGTTCTTGAAAAGTTGTTTCAGTGCATTTTACCAACAAACTTGTTTGTTGCTTGCTTTCTTATTAGTATCAATTGAAAACTTATTTTCATTCCAAATTTCTTCCATGGTCCTTTCTTAGGTGCAAGAGATGATGAAGAGGAGTTGGGAATTTTCTTCCTTACTTCCTCCTATGATGAAAAGAAATTGCCTTTAATTTTTTTCTGCCTTATGGCCTTTTCTACAACCCCTTCCATAGTGGTTGGGTTGTGAACATCCACCTCTCCTCCTATAATGGGATTCAATCCCATGATGAATTTTCATATCCTAAACTTCTCATCAGTTTGGTACTGAGGTACATACTTAAGGAGTTTTGTAAACTGCTCCCAATACTCAGTTATAATTAGCTTTCCTTGAGCTAGGTTCTGGAATTTAGTCATTTTTTGATCATAGTAAAGTTGTGGTAGCCATCGTTGCCTAAAGTATCCTTTAAATTGATCCCATGTGATATTAGTTTCATCAATATTTAACTCAGCCTTACGTTGTCCCACCATGAAGATGCCTCATGGGAAAGTTGATATGCTCCCCATATCACCTTTGTTTCTTCTGAGAAATTCCTTATTGCAAAGTACTTCTCCATTTCACTGAGCCAATTCTCAGCCCCATCTCCTAATGTGGTGCCATCAAACTTGGGTGGACTTATCCTTTTTATATCATTAGTGAGTTCTGCCAGCCTAGCCTTTTTGTTCTCAGGTTGAACAGGTATGTTCACATTGTTATTATCAACACCTACATTGGTGTTGTCCCTAGGAGGTGGCTGATTATTGTTATCAGCATCTTCTTCCTCCTCATTTCCCATTACTTGTTGTTCAAGTACAACCAAATGATCTCTTGTGTCCAACAGGGCAGCAAGGATCTCATCAATTTTTTGGGTAGTTTTTGCTCCTTCCTTAGGTGGAGGATTATTTGTAACATTTCCTCTTGTTCTAACCATTTTTTGTTACAAGAAAATTTAAGTTTCATAGATTATGGACATAATAGGTCAAGAGCTGCAACCTTCAGCTCTGATACCAAGATGTAACATTCCCATTTTAAGACTTTAGAAACAAGGATTTTTTTTTAAAAAAAAAAACATAATGTTCTCTGTTCTAAATAAAACATTATTTAGAACACACATTCCATGCCAATCAATCTCATAATAGATAACCATATGTAGCTGTAAATGACTTGGTGATCCACCGATCTATTCATTTCATAACTCAATGATCTACCGATCTATTTATGTTAACTTTAAGTATTGAATACTTATCGTATACTTTATATACTTGGTTTTCCTACCCAAAACCTAGGTACTGAGTGATCTATTTAAAGAACCTATCTGAATATTTGTTACCAATATTCATCTGATATCACGTTGCTTTAAACTAGGTGACATAGGACAACACAACCAGCAACTTGCGATACTTTGGCCAAATATTTTCAACATATTGTTTATGTCACTATTCCTAGATGACATACTCATCATTTTGAGAATACGTCCTTCACCTCACTCATCTATTATCTAGAATGGTCTTTACCAACTTCTGTAGTTCACTTGTCCAAGGTTTGACCCTAGTCCAGGTTACAACATAATTTATTATAGGAAGATGCTCATGATGACTTAGGGTATATGGGCATACTTAGTCGACCTAAGTCAACCAAATGTGCCAAGGTACCCTGAGTCATAAAGGGCTACTCCCTATCCTAAACATGCTAATAACTAGACCTAGAGAGAAACTATGTTCAAGTCCAGATGGGTGTAGATCTGGATGATCAATGTAGAAGGGTGTTGCCACATGTCAACTGCATCACTGTATCCTCGAAAAGACCCTAGTATTTTCAAAGGTACAGTCCTACAATTGGCGTGTGCCAACATCCTATGAAACTACCTCATCAAGATGTACATACCCCTAGGAGGTTATTAATATTTAATTAATTTGGATTATAAAATAGATTACAACATCCATGCTAAACCCTAATCCAACACTCCTTAAGTTCTTTTCTATACTTGAATCAATTAAGCATTAAATAACTTCTTTAACTCATGATTGCTTTTAATGTTTTTTTACTTAGTTTAACAAGCAGTTAACCAAAACAGGACAACAATATCATAAGTTTCAATATAATGTAATTTAACATTCAGGGAGGTTTAAGCAACCACATAGGTCCAACTAAAGTAGACTTCATACAAAATGAAGTCCTATGATTTACAATCATATCTCCAATCCTTTTTGGTTTACATTCATTTAAGAGAGGAAGAGTCTTCCTCTAAATGATTAAGTGTCAGGGTTTATCCTTCACAATTCTATAGTTCATACTACATGTTCATTACACATCACATTACTATGTTAAATTGTTTAGATAATAAACATCATCTTATGCAACTTTACAAGCTGCATCTTATAGGGAAATTGAACTAACTCCCTTTATCCATCTTATCAAAGGATAACCAAGATAAACATATAAATAATATGAAGAATATCAACAAGATAGAACTTCCATCTCCTTTATAAAAGTATGAGATAATTTACACAACCAATGCAAGTAAATCTCAACTCACAATTCATCATTATAAACTTATATATTTACAAGACTATGCACTTTAGGCATACTGCATAACAACAACCTTCATTCTAAAAAGTATACAACTTTTCTTTTTCAATACAACTAAAGAATGAATAGAATTCTTTACAAAGAATCAGACTTATATCAGCCAATGCATCATATAAGTTTTTTCCTTCTTTTATCACTTACGATGTCCATCTACAAAAATTTCTAGCACATGGGTCAGTTCAATGAACTGAGCATGATAAGCACTAAGCATTAAAATGAAGTGCATTCCACTAATTGTTTCATTAAAACAACTCTTGCTTTAATGAGACAATTAATATATCATACAATAAGCATAAGTGATACCAACCAGAAAAGAAGTACAATAATAAATCTAGATCCACTTTTAAGAGAAGAGAAGAATATAATCCACAACATCTGTCTTAAAACTTAAAGTTTAATTGATCCTATCAATTACCTTTAAACAAACAATAGATCTTACCATCCCATTATTCATAATTCTATCCTAATAGAATACAACATTTATCTTTTCTATAAGACAAAAGAAGTGTTTACAACATGGTTCATTTTAGGATGATTCATCTAAATCTTAAGCAAAGAATAAGAAGAACCATTACGTACCATACCCAAACTCAAAACATCCAAAAAATAGATCAGGTTCATAACATGAATTAACTATTTCCTTTCAGGGATAACAATCTTATAAATTCAACATTTAAGATATACATCTAAACAAAATTCCATATCAATCCAAGAAGGTAAAGAGAATCAAAATAGTCTAACTACAAATCTAAATCTACTTCTACGTGTTATAAGTTAGCATTCAAAGATCTGAAACCAATGTTCACAAATCTAAGTAGACTCTTATAGGAGTTAATCTCTACTTCGAGTCCACCCAAAAAGATAGAGTACAAGAGACAAAACCTACTCCTATCCATCCAAATAAAGCAAGGTTTAGTTAAACAACAATTGATCAAACAAGTATGCATTCACTTATCAAGCAAAAATGACTTATCTACTATCTTTCTACATCATTACAACAAATGATTCAAACAAAGTAGACCAACAAGCCATAAAGAAATCACCATCTCATAAGAGAATCGAGTGTGAGAGAGTTCAATAAATGAACTTATCCAAATGACAAGAAAAAAGGATCTCTATTAGGAAAGGTCCAAATAATTAATCATTTCATTAAACTTAACAAATGAATTTCCTATTTCAATTCAAATCAGAATGAAAAACATATTACAGTCCCAAAAATAGTATACTGATCCCAAGAGAGTATATTTCCTTTATCTTTAAAAGAAACCCAAGAACTCATTCACTGTATCCAATAAGGATAGAATCCCAAAATAGTAAGCTAACAAGTTCATAATTATCCATGAACTCAAGGACTGAAGTCTCTTAATGCTTCAACAACTCAATACAAAGAGTAAGTAGTTCATGAATCAAAAAGAACTATACACAAAACAACCGAATGGAGAAATAATCCTTCCCTTATAAGTTTAGTGTATAAGGGTAATAACACATCCATCCAATGAGACCCAAAACTTATTTTAAAGGATTTGAAGAGAGAGAAAGAAACCCAAAGATGTTTAAGTCAGAAGATGTCCCATTCTTACCTCCAATGCAACTGAAATAGAAATCCAAAACAAGACTTTCACAACCTCAAAATTGTGACAGAGGAGACTTAGTTTCAAACAAAACAGTCAACCCTAGAACGTGGGTTTCCTCAAATAGAGGGGAAAAGAATACCCCCAAATTTTATGCCATTACCATCTCAGAGAAGATGATACAGTCTTAAAAATAGAAATATCACATTCATTTAAACAAGACGTTCCCAGTTCAAGATCTCGAAGGGATTACCAAACAACTCATTCAAACTATCACCCAGTTTTCTTGTGAGTAAGTTTCTCAATAAAAGAATTATAAGCTTTAAATTTTAATACAAGTATAACCCAACACAAAAATACCAGAACAGAATCAAATTCATCGATCAATTAAAATCTCATAACACTCAAGTGCCAAATATGAGTACAGTGTTTAACACGAGCTTCTCACAAAATTTTAGAACTACATAAGTAATAAAATATGAGTACAATGTCAAATACAAACTTCAAGCAATAGTTCAGAGTTACATAAGTTTCCAAACACCAGTTCAGAACAACATGAAGCTCCAACACAAGTTTATATCAAAACATGAAGCCCTAATACAAGATCAAATGGAACTCAAGGTTCCCATAAGTTAGAACCCTATATTGCAACGAAGGCTGTTCAAAACACAACAACCTCGAATGCAAGTTCTAGAATGAAAAATAGAGCTACAAAAAAAAGTTTTCACATACAAGCTTCACATGCATGACATCATTGAACTTGCACAGAGAAAGAGAGTTTCCAAAACAACATTATTTAAGCCATGGATTCATATCCAAAAATCACAGAGATTCCTAAAAGCATGCAAGTAATCAACCAGACAAATCATGCAAATATTAATAAGCATAAGAGTAGAGTTATTCTAATGAATCATTTAGAAGAAAGCATGAAATATTAATGGGTAGAGCCTATCATGCCTGATAGTGCTTCTACCAAATCAAAGGAGACTTCTAACCGAGCTTCCAACTCTTTTTCTCCTCCACGAAAGATCAACAATCAAACATATTTTCTTCCTATGCCTCATATACTTTCCTTGATCAAAAATAGACCATAGAAACCAAAAATAGCTTTGAAGTGAAGGTCGAAACTGCTGGTTGAAGAACTAGATAGCTCCATGTAGAGAAAAATCCGCAATGCATGCAAAACCAAACAACCTCCCACAAACCCACCTTCCAAGTTTCCAAGATGGTTTGCACACAAAAACCGAGGTCCATCAATGCCATTAATTCCAAATTTCCCACTTATCTTTCCTTGCCACCACCTCCTAAAACTGGTGAATGCCAATTCCATCCAAACATGCAATTCCATCTTTAGTGGAGCTTCCACATATGCCTCCACTAAATTCAACTAGCCCCTGCCAAAACTAGTAGTACCACCATCCATTAAACCCTATCAACTCACTTAAATTCCATTGGAACCATCACCTTAGAGACATGCGACCCTTAGGTTCCCTTTCAATAGTTTAGGATGGATCCCATAAAACTTAGGTTAGTCTAGCAATAACCACCTTAGGTCTTAAAACATTGCCAATAGTAATTCCCACCTTAGGTTAGATTAAATTCATAACCATTTAGTATTAGGTATTAGTTAAAATAGCCTAGCATTACTTTAGTAATCTCTCCCATATTCATTTAGCACAAAGCTTAGGTTAGGATGCCAACCCAACAAAATAGAATAAGAGGCTTAGATTAGAATGAAATCCAAATAAGTAGACGTAGCTAGAACATAGGTGTTCTTACCTAGCTTAGGATATTGTTAGGATAATATTTTGGTTTTTGGACTCCAAATTCCTCCTTTGTCATAAAATAAATTGAATTTTGTTTACGTCCGTTATGTCCTACCATGATCAATCCCCAAAGACCCGAGCACAAACATATAGATGAATGAAAACATGTTCACATAAGACCAAAATTTGTAACATACAAAGTTCAGTCCGCTATGTCCCTCAAACTACTGAATGTCAATTTACCATTCAATCTATGAAGAAGATTTAAAACATTCCTTGGATCACTGAAATTGATCCAAGGATGAGTCAAAAATAGGAATAAGTCTGCAACTCTTAAATCCATATTGCATCTTACCTTTCCAAAGTGAAAATGAATTCTTGAAAGCCATACTATTTTAGTCTAATGATTTTAAGAAAAAATTATTTATCCATATCAAGCATGATCTTCGTGTCTTTTGAATAAGACCTCAATCATTCATAAACTTGTGGAGAATAACATCCCCCCCATTAGATCATCATGGACACATTTCTCATCATTGCATATACGCATTCTTCATCTCTGCATTCTCATCCATAAATATCCTAGCATACACATACTCATTCGTATTCTAGCATTGTTGATACTTGATGACACAATCTTGTTCTTTGGTTCACACTTGACTATTGATAGATTACCATTACACTGAACCCCACACACTTCACTATAGGAATTATACATTGCATTTCATCACACATACCAGTGCATCATACATCACATATCTTACATTTTGACACTTGCACATTCCTCCATCATACATTTTTACTAATTTCCCATATTTCCATCATCTACACGTTTAGGATCATATGCCACATACAATCATTACACTATCTACGCATAGTCACATCATACATAGTGCATCTATACATCACATTTATTCTACATACTACACTAGGTTACATTACATATGGGCCTAAATTTACACCTCCATCCCTACATTCTACTGTTAGGTAAAAAGGTAGTAGTGTGGGATATGGAAATGAAAGATACCTACTTTTTGCTAACATGGGACCATCTCACAAGCTGTGGGACTTTTGAACTTGAGATGTCCATCTAGAGAAGGTTGGTTCTTCTTCCTAATCCTACTACTACAACTAGTCCTGATTTGAGTAAATAACCTACCTAATCCTAATATATGGCTTCCAAGGAGATATAGAGAATGAGAAAGGGTGAAAAGGAGAAAACCTATAATATAGGGGTGATAGCACCAAAAAGGGGGTGTTGAAATATCCCGATGAGGGAGAAAGAAGCAGGAAAATATTGTTGAGAGAGACAAAAATAGTTGTGACATAGTTTGAAATATTCATTCACCTTTTGCACTCCATGAAACACAATAATAAGACTTGTAAATGAAATAAGTGTGCAAAAAAAAGAACAATAATAATGGAGAGGGAAGGGAATGCAAGAAAAATTAGAAAGGGTTGAAAAAACACCACAATACACAATTTTAATTGCTCCATAATATACACATTCCATTACCTATGTGGAATAGATGCACAAATACATTTGTAGAGTCCATGAGAAGGCTTGCATCTTTAAAAATTTGAGAAAACAAATTGGCAGAGTTTCCACATGCCTAGAATATCCCCTTTCTAAAATGATAAGTTTTTACATTATATATCTAAAAGATAGGAAGAGAGGTGGGAAAAGAGAGGGAAATTTAAATTAAGGATCCCAACCACTTATTCAACCACCTAGGACTAATCAACATTGAAGTTTGTATACCCAACATGGGCATCATTAAATTTTTACAGAGCATGTACCTTGAAATGACCCCGAGCTCATTTTTTGAAATTTCTCACAATTAAATCACTTTAATGTGTACAATAAATGAATTAATCAAGTATTATTTTTTAAGAAATTTCCAATGATATAACCTTTTCCTTATTTAATTACCCTAATCAAAAGGTATGATCGTCTGAAGATTGCACATTAAAAACTGCGATTGTGCAAAAAGTTCCCCAAGTCTGAAATTTGTACTTTGAAATAAAGTCCCATGTCCTAGTGCATTTGCAAGAAATTTCCCTAACCTGATGTACTTTGTATATTACTTCCATGACCGGCACACTTTGCAAAAAAATTCTAGGCCCGAGATTTGCACTTTAATAGCTTATTTTTCAAATTGCTTCTATTTTCTCCATTTTTCACTAACTCCTTAAATTTTTCTTGGATTAGGGAGCTAGGAAAAATGGAATGAAAGTACTCCAAATACAATATTTCCAAATTTTATCCACTTTTTGTTTAAAATTGGCCAAATTTTGATCCTTTTTAAGCCTAGAAGAAGGGAAATTGAACCAAATGATCCCAAATGCTCCCAAAATCAACTGCAAGTGCTCCAAAAACATGGAAATTACCTAAAAACTCTAGATTCACCATTGAAGCTCTGTCAACTTGCCCAAGTCAATTTTTTTCTAGGTTGTCCATTTTTCTAGGGGTAAAAATGGATAATAATTAGGCAAATCATGGGGACATCTTCTAGTTAGATGAGTTGATAAGTGGCCTTAAAGCATCAATGGGCATGGAGTCAACCTGATAACATAAAATCTGATTTTGAACTCTAATTTTTTTTTCCCTTAAGGCCACTTGAAGTGCTACTTAAACTTGGATCTTTTATTTTCGTTTGAATTTTCCATCTCTTATAAGAAAATCTTGAAATTTTGATTGAGTGGAGAAAAATTTTAAATCTGAAATTTCTTCTATTTTCTATGCAATCTAATCTACTAGGATGAAGCATGAGTATTTAAAGTTGTCTAAAATTTGATTTTTTTTTCTATTAAGAAGAAAATATGAACTAAATCATGGCAAAGGATGAATCTTTGTAGAGTTTGGAAAGATATCTTGATTTGGAAGAACTTGGAATTTTTGTTAAATTTATTTCCCCCATGAACATGGCCACTTTGAAATGCATTGTGCAAGAGTAACAACCACACAAAAACTATGTAAAAAGGAGGAAGATCATACATGTCTCAAGTGAAACATGTAGATTGTACACAAGCACTTCTTCTGTTGAAATCAAACCTACCTACTCTACTCTTACAAGAGAAATGGAAAACTCAAACAAATCATGCAACCGACCGGGAGAAGTAGATTCCCTTTCTCACAATTTACAGCCATGGAGATTATTTTGCACTAAACATGGCTCTTGATAACAATGGAAAAATGTTTGTGAGTTTGTTTTCCACTTTGAAATTGAAAGTACCAGCAAAAAAAAAGAAAAATAACTCCTCAAGCTATTTTACACTAGACTCCTGGAGGTGTTGGAGTTCATCCCTAGTTCTCCATAACTGCGTCTTCATGCTCTGAAGTAAGCATGGCTGGTGGAAACACTAAATTTTTCTCTAATGAAGCTAGCTACTTAATTGGATATAGTCGATCTCGTGAAGTTTAGCCATTACCCTAAATTCCAAATTCAATAAGGAATTATTCTTGCAGACATTCCTGAAAAAGGTGATTGTTTATGAGTTGATTGGGAAGTTGTTACTCATCCACAAATAATAGATTCTCCAATTTGATGACTAGTATGAGAGTGTTTCCATCCTTTTTATTTTTCCCTCTTCATTCATGGAAGATTCATCAATAATATTAGACTCTTCAATTGAAAGAAAAATTCCTCCAATGATTGCATCTTCACCTAGAGTTTCTGAATATGACTTGAGAGGTATGTTGTGAGAAGAAAATTGTTCTTAAACATTCAATTTTATGGTAGCAAGTTATTTTTGTTGTAGGGTGAATGATGGAGCAGTAATGGTCATGATTTTCATGGGCCCTACTTCATCATACACTCTTCCAAATCTGATAAATATTCAAGTTGTTTGTTGTCATGTCCTGTTAATGATCCTCCGCTTGCACAATGATCTTTGAATTTTCATATTTTTCACCATGATTCACTTCCTTTTTAGACATGAAGTTTGATAACTCAAATTCATCCAAAAAATTATATTTTTGGAGAGATGAAGTGGGAGAAGGGACTATAATTTTTGTGTAATTAGCTTCATACCCAAGACCTTTGAAATTGAATTGTCTTCCTCCACGCGCTCCTCTTTATTTTAAATTGGAGTTTATTCCTCCTCTTCCCTACTTAATTTTTAGCTCATAGATGATAAAAAAATTGAAAATATAGTACCAATGCAAAAATGCACTCAGAGCAAGTGTGATTGTTGATCCTATTATACATTCTCTTACAATATTTTTGTTGTTAAAAATCAATTATAGGCACCTATTCTCCAACCTTGACCTCTATGGAAGGATTAACCATTAAGGGAATTTTATCATATCAAAATCTCAAATCCCAACTTCTCAATAAATTTATCATTTTTTCTCTGTTGGGATCTTCTATTCGTTGTCCCTCTTGACTGGTTTCTTGAGATTAATCCTAATATGGATTTGGGAATGCAAGAAGAGGGGTGGGTTGGGATTAAACTAATTTTTTCAATGTTTTTGGTGGAAGGGAAGGTTCAATTTCTTATTTTTGTGGAGGGGATAGATTTTATGAAGGGAAAAGGAAGAAATCCAAATGCAATGCAAGAGTAGAAGATGGATAAATGGATTCCATAATGGGAGAAGCTTGCGCAAGGTGGAATCATGATATTTGGGTTGAAATGATGTAGATTGGGAAAGAGAAAAGGAAAGACTATGAGGTAGTGGTGTATGACTTACCCATTGACAAGGTTTCCTGACACTAAGTTCATAAAATTCTATCTCCTCAATCCACTTTGCAAGCCGGGGCAGTATTTCAACCATGAAATCAAGCTTCTGCTGAGGGATATAATGTCTTGTCTTAGGGAAAACCCATGGAAAAGGTTTCCATAAACCAATCTGAATGATTTCATATGAGCTCTAGCCCTTGAGTGCACCATTCTTAATTCCATTGTATAGAATTTCATGTGTAAAATAGTGTCTTCGAGTGTGAAATTGCCACAAAAAAATTGTATCGAGTGCCTTGAAATAGCTACGAGAATCTATAAATGGACCAAAATGATTTGAAGTTGGATCACCTATACATGCATCCTACTTATTCCCATTATAAAATTGTTCTAGGGGTGTGTTGGAGTAACCTTGAGATGGCTCTGAATAGCATTATTGCTGCTATAAATGGGAATCCCATGATGCAAATGAAGTCACAATTGCAAAATTGATGGATGGAAGAAAAATAAAAGGTATGGAAACAAAAATGGATGGAAATGGATGAAAGGGAAGGTCTCAGAACTCGAGAAAAATTGGTTATTTTGGATTAGTGTATTCGTCGGATGTTCTTAGAATGTGCCTCCAAAGGTTGAGATTTCAACAATAACATATAAACCTATTGAAATGAATATATAAAGATATTTAATCTTTTCCCATTTGGCGTGCCAAAAAAGTTATGTTAAAAAGGTAACACCCTAGGATATGGAAATGAAAAATCCCTAATTTTTGCTAATATGGGACCATCTCTCAAGCTGTGGGACTTGCAAACTTGAGATTGCCCTCCAGGATAATTTTGTTTCCTCTTCCTAATCCCGCTACTACAACTAATCCTAATGCGAGAAAAATCCTACCTAATCCTAATCTATGGATTCTAAGGAGATAGGGAGAAGGAGAAAGGGTGAAAAGGAGAAAACCTACACTATAAAGGTGATGTCAAGCAGATAAGGGGTGTTGAATTATCCTGCTAAGGGAGAAAGAAGAAGGAAAATGGAGTTGAGAGAGGCCAAAAACTCGTGACATATTCTCAAATCTTCATTCACCATCTACACTCCATGAAACACAACAACAAGACCTACAAATGAAAGAAGCATGCACAAAATAGAACAATAATAATGGAGAGGCAAGGGAATGCAAGAAAAAATAGAAAGGGTTGAAAGAACACCACAATACACAATTTTTATTGCTCCATAATATACATAGTCCATTACATATGTGGAATAGAGGCACAAAGATATTTGCACAATCCATGTGAAGGCTTGTTGCTCAAGGAATTTGAGAAAAAAATTGTGCGAGTTTCCCCATGCCCACAATAACCCCTTTCTAAAAATTATATGTTTTTACATTATATATCTAAATGATAGGAAGAGAGATGGGAAAAGAGAGGGAACTTGAAATTAAGGATCCCAAAAAAATTTCAACCACCTAGGACCAATCAACATTGAAGTTTGCAAACCCAACATGGGCATCATTAAATATTTTCCAAACCTATATCTACAAACGACCCCAAGATCATTTTTTGAATTTTCACACAATTAGAGAACTTTAATTGGGAAAATAAATGAATTAATCATGTACTAAACTTCAAGTACCTTTCGAAGATATAAATTTTTCCTTATTTCATTACCTAGATCAAAAGTTATGAGCGTCTGAAGATTGCACATTAAAAACTACGATTGTGCAAAAAGTTCCCCAAGTCTGAAATTTGCACTTTCAAAAAGGTTCCATGTCGTGGTGCACTTTGGAAAAATGTTCCTTGACACGTGCACTTTGCAAAAAAAGTTTCGAGGCTCGAGATTTGCACTTTAATAACTCATTTTTCACATTTTTTCAATTTTCTCCCTTTTTATAATAACTCATATTTTTTTGGGCTAGGAATTAGGAAAAAATGTAATGAACTAATACAAATCCAATATTTCCAAATTTTATCCATTTTTGGTTAAAAGTTGGCTAAGTTTTGATCCTTTTAAAGCCTATAAGAAGGAAATTGCACCAAATGATCCCAAATTCCCCCAAAATATACCTGCAAGTGCTCCAAAAAGATGGAAATTACCATAAAACTCTATATTCACTATTAATGCTCCTTCAACTTACCCAAGTCTAATTCTTTCCAAGTTGTACATGTGTGATGATATAGATGTTATCCATTTTCTAGGGGTAAAAATGGATAACATCTATATCATCACACATATAAAACACATATTGTTTAAATTTAGCATTTCCTTTTACAAATTGTGTACTTACAAACATTCCTCACCATATGATCATTTCATTATTACACATGCTTCATTGTTTTCTACGAGTTGTGCTAACCACCCTATAACACACTTTAGTTCCTCGTTCCATACTCCACTTTCTAGGGTTTACAAATCAGATGGACCTTACATTTACAATGTAAAATTTCATTTTATGGAATTCCTAGTCTAGTGACATACGCTTTAGGCTAACTCATCATGCACCTTTTCCATCTAATTGTGGTATATGCTTTAGGCTAGATCACTACCTTGATTATATCATCTTATAGTGGTATACACCTTTGGTTAAATTACCACTCTCTACTAGTTATCATATAGTGATATACACTTAGTGTTAAATCCTCACTCGTCTTAATATTTTCATCTTATAGCGAATTGATTTGTCTACTATTTTAGGTCAACTTTTAAAGAGGAGGGTAGGTGTTTTTAGGACAGTTCTTCTTGATCAAAGATTGAGTTGGTTAATGTAAAAATGTTTGATTTGATACTTTATATCACTTGGAAAGAAAAGAGGAGTGAATTAGGAATGTATTCAAGTAATTTATAGGTCTTTAATGGATCAGAAATGGTGCAAACTAGTTGAATTTACAAAACTTGTTTTTGGGCAGCTTGATTTGATGAAGAGTAAAGTTGATGTAGCTTGAGCAGTGATTGATTAAATGAGTTATAACTTTCATATAAGTTGTTTATAGGTATTTGCATTTCCATAGAAGTGTCACATGTCATAGTTGAGTTCATGTTGAGTGGTCTTGAGGCCCAAAGGTAAAGACAGGTGTTGGAAACTTATGTTTAGTGAAGGTAATGAGCCGGTAGGCCCATTAAATGAAATTATTTTATTGTTTAAAGTAAATTGTGACCATGGATGATGTTTAAATGATACATTAATCATGTTTGGAGAATATAAGAGCTTGGATAAGCATATTTTTGGAATGATTGAATTTTTCTCATTCTAGTGATAACATTTTGAGGATTTTTGGTGCATAGATGAAGGTTTCTAGCTTGGCCAACCTATATTTGTAATATTTGACCATTGTAATGAGTTTATTTGAATTTTTAAGGTTTATGGGTTGAATTACTCATGAGGGACCGACCTCTCTCATGTTTGGATGAAGAGAAGGCTATAAAGCTAGTTTTTGAGTCCATTTGTGGGCTAGTGCTCTTAGAGGGAAAAGTGTGACCTAGAGGAGAGTGTTTTGTAGGTATGATTCAATGATTTAAAGGTAAAGGAATAAAATGATAGGATGAGGAATATTATAGAGCATGTTTTCCCATGTTTATAGCCATGATAAGTTCAAGAAGAATAAGATACGATAAGATTGAAGATGTAGGGTTAGAGTAAGGATTTCTCAATGAGTTATAGATATCCATCATTTGTTATAGAAAAAAACTAGAAATAAAAAATCTTCATGTGGATTAGTACGTGCTTATTCATCCTAGGAGTTGTATCCTCCTTTTATAGTGGGTCCTTTACTAAATTAAGGGTTGTTGATCCTTATAGGTTTGGTGCTCTACAAAATTATGGGTTGGTTCTCCTTGTAGGGTTGGTGCTCTATTAAATTGTGGGATGGAGCTCCTTGTGAAGTTAGTGCTTCAATAAATATCTTTTCTTTGTGTAATATAAGTAGATTTTTAGTGGGCTTTCTTCCCCATGGGGTCTCCCTCTTATAAATTATGTCTATGTGTTTCTTCTCATGTGTTATGGTTATTTGAATGTATTATACACACTAAATAAGAAATGGTTGAGTGTATATTATTGGATTAATGTTAAAGGTTTCTAAAATTAATGGTTAATGAAATAATATTTTGTAGGATTGATTCAACCCCCTCTTATTCATTTGTGCTTCCAATTGTTGGTATCAGATTAGTGTCCTTGAGAAGCAATTATAACAACTTGAAGGAGCTCCTAGAAGCAAAAACAATGGGTAAGTCTTTAGATATTAAGACTATATTGAGGATAAGGAATTAAATATCTCAATCATGTATTAATTCCTATCTATATCAGGTTGAAAACATTGATATAGATCATGATGAAGTCATAAATGGTATGAGATCTCAAATTTAAAGTATGTCAAAATCCTTAAAAGATAAATAAGAAGCTTGTTCCAAGTATGAGGAAACCTTGAAATCCATATAATCCTATTTGGAGATAACATCTAGTAGGTTAAGGATGTATTAGAGGCTTGAGAATAGCTCCAAATATCTTAATGGGGTCTTAGAAGATCAAAGAGATACAGATGAAAAAACAAGCCTATGGTTCAGAGGAAAACATGCAAAGAGTGATGGTGAAGTTGGTCCAAGTTCCAAATCAAATGTGATGGTGACCAAGAAGACTGATTTGAGAAGGAATAAATCCATTAGAAAACTAAATTCTATGAGGTATGGTTCATCATTTCATTGATATTTATTTTCTTGTATTGATTTTTATCATAGAGCTAGATATTGCAAAAGGAGGTCTTCAAGGAATGAAGTGTTTTTAAGGGTGAATGATTTTTATGTTGTGAGTATGGTCATATGTATAAGGATTTATGTTGGAATCTCAATGTTTTTGAGCCAAGAATAAATATAAATTTAGCTTACTTCAATTGTCAATAATCAAGTCATATTGCAAAATTTTGCCAAAGCAAGAAGAGGTTCATTATAAGGTCTGATCCTATGGTCAAGAAGGAGGTTGTTCAGTTCAAGGAATTCAAGAAAAATGAGTCTCAAACCACTATATAGTATATGAAATTGTTAAGGAAGATTCAAGTTCTATCAAGATAGAAAACAAGGTTCTCAAGCCCAAGTCGAAAACGAAACATATTTGCTCTTGTTGCATGACAAGATCACATGTGTCTCCATGCTACAATACATGAAAAATTAAATGATATATGTGTATTCAACACCTCAAAAGGAATAAGGTATGTAAGTTTACCTCAACATGAGTCATTATATTTGTATAGTATAATGTTTAGTATGTGTTTGAGGTTTGGTTGTGTCCTTCAAGTGATCATGATCATGTTGTTGTCTTTAAGAAGTTGTATATAGGTCTGTGTTGTGGTTTAAAGAAATTCACTTCTAAGTTATCTATGTATGTGTCTCATATGGTCAAGCCAATCAAAGGATGGTCTATAAAGTGTCTTACAAAATGTCAAAAGGTTCTTAACTTGGGTTTGATGAGTCTAAAGTATGAATTCATGATGTCATCTTGATTGAACTAGTTGAGTTGTGTGTCTTAAAGGCTATAAAGTTGCACATATATGTATTTAGGTCTCAAAAGTGTCTTTAGTTATCTTAAGTGTGGGTTGAAGGTGTTTTGGTATCATGATAAACTTGCATATGTTATTCACTATGTCTCAGTCCTTGATAATGAATTTTTGAGCCATGATGTCAAGGTTAAGGGCTCATTTGTCATTATCTAGGTCCATAAAGTAAGACTCAAGTATGGAGGTGCTAAAATTATCTTTGTGTGTGTGTGTGTCTTAGAGTCAAGGATCATTAAATTATATGCTCAAGAGTGTATAAAAATGCTATAAAATTGTATGATGTTGAAATAATGTTAGAAGCATGGTGGGTCGGTGATGTAGCTTTAGGATATGTACACAAGTTAGTTTTATGACATACAATACTACAAAGGATTAAATGATAAGGTGCATAATGACTAATATAAATATTTTTTAATCATTAACAAGTGTTCTCACTCATTTTGAAGGAATGATGACAGACTTTCAGGGCATGTAAGTTCTTTTCAGTAGTGTTTATCTATGCCTATGTAAACCAAAATGTAATATATCCATTTAAGGTTAAGTATCAATCAATGTTTGATGTTTTTTGTTTTAAGAGGTCAGTTTAAATGTGTAATGTGTCCGAATATGGTCATAAGAAGTTACTTGAGTTTGATTTGAACAGTAAATATTTGTCACTTTATGAAAGAATTGAATCTCCCATGTTTCTCTAAAACTCACCTCAAGGTTTGATTTGGTTCATGGATTTGAATATCTTCATATATTCTCTAAAGATCATGAGTATGAGAATTTGAATAATGTTCAAAGATAAGAAATCTATTTGGAACCTATAGTAATCTTGTATAGACCTAAGAACCATAATACATGTTAGAAAAAGTGGAGAGTAATGTTGATAAGGTTCAGTGTATCATCATAAATATCTACTAGTGCAAATGGAGTTGATCAATCGGTTTAATAAGTAGTTAGCTCAGGATGTGAAGTATTCAGAACAAAAGGCTACCTAATCATGTTGGTATTCTTCATTTTGAATCTTGAAGGTGTGTCTATCCAATGTCTAGTTTTTGTCATGTATTAAACATATTGATGAGATTTGAAGCAATGTTCTACTGGGTATAGTTTTAAATTTAAGGTCTGAAAAAGTGTTTGTAGGACACATAATGATTGGTATAATCAAGAAAATCTCCATCATTTTCTTCAAGGGTTTGTTAAGAGCTAACCATGACTCTTCTAGATAATATATGGTTCTATAGTGTCTAAGTTTGAATATTTCAAGTATGAGAAGAAGCTTTAAATTGCGGGGAGCTCTAAATTTCTTGTTTTATGACTCTATCATACTTATTTGGGCTTGGCCTAGTGTATAATGCATTAAATATCTTCATATTCTCTCAGAAATAGTATGAGGACGAGGAATGTGTCTTATGATATGTAAGTTTTTCCTAAGTGAGTCTACATATCAGAGTGTTTTCTAAGGAGTCTATGATGTTGCTTCACATCATTTAGAAATGGTAGCAAGGTTATTATGACATACGTTGTGTTCTTTGAATTTGTAGTAGGTGTGTAATTGCACTCTATAGGTATGAAAAAATGCTACAAGGTTGTTAGAGAGTTTAGGTGATATCATGGATGGAAGATTAAATTTGATGCATGATATTGTTCTCGAGAACATTGGAAGTTTTTATTCATCTACAATGGAAAGTGTGTGTCTGAAGGTCCCTGTGAATGATAAAAATATGTATTCATGAGTCCTAATGCATTTTCACTTTTCCAAATGTTTGGATCTAGACCAATAAGGTATGATAGGTTCTTTGTCCCGACTATGTTATGATTGAAGGAGTTTTCTAGTTAAGAAGTCATTTGGATATGCTTGAAGGATCTGTATTAAGAGTTTGAAGGCTAGGTTAGTCAATAGAATAGGGCGTGGTCAGTTCACTACATAAGATGTTATAGGTCTACAAATTTTGTTGAGGTTGTGAGTATGAAATGAGAGTTGTTAGTGAAAAAGAGGATCATAGGACCAATATGCTTCTACAATAAAATATATTCTACCTTGAGGTATGATATGATTAGGTATGAGTTGAGGACATTGATGACTTATCACCGCCATGAAATTTTCACGATATAAGTTTTGGAATTACTAGTTTGAAAGAGATTACAAGTGTATCTATAAGTCTCTACATATGTATCATCCTATGAAGAAATGAGTACTTACTAAGAAAGGAGATAAAACATGATGCAAATGTGTGTTTTGGAGTGCTCGAGAAATTTTCAGAGCTAAACTCCCAGGGGGAGTCAATTATCAAGTAATTTTTAGTACAAAAGTTTTGTCTCAAGTTTCTTGAAGTCTTTCATGGTAGGGGAACTAATTCTAGGTTTACTTAAATCTGCAAGGGAGATAAAAGTAATAACTTGGAAATATTATAAGAATATAAGTTTTATGATTGATATTATAAGAATTTTTGTGAAGGGTATGTACGTAGTAGTGACCTATGGGTTAGAAATGAAAATTTAAGTTAGGGGAATTTTTATTGATTTGGATGAAGGTACTTTTAGGTGTTATAAAGGCTTGTAAAGTTAAATTTGTCATTTTTACAAGGTGTCGATAAATAAGAGAATGTTCTATTGTTCAAGTAAGGTCTATCATAATGAATTAAGGCATAATACACTAAATAAGTAATTCAGGGAGTAAGGTTGGTAACATGATCATAAATGTCATTCATTCAAGGTAAGAGTCCAAAATTTTGTATTTGTTTCTAGAGGTGGGTAGTAAAAACCTATGGGGGAAATTGGAGGTTAATTTTCTTGTTTTATATGGGTCTATATATATTATAAGTTTAACAAATTTTTTATTGAAGTTTTCATTCAGGACAAGTAGCCCTAAATCATTCATAATGAAGTTAAAGGTAGATTTGGTGTTCTCGAGCATGAGAGAGACCTATAAAATTGTGTTGAGAGTGAATGTATGGAAATATGGAGAGTATATGTTCAAGGAGAGCTATTATGAAGCTCATAACATGTCCATAGGAAGTTCACATACCACTAAAGGAGTCAAAGAGAAGTAATTTCAGTCCCAAGGGGAGCTATTGAGTCAAGTAAGTAAGTTTTGTGCATTGTTTCCATTGTGTGTTGTCATTTCCTTGTAGTAATGTCATTGTATCCTATTTCATAGATGGAAAAGGGGAGAGAAGCATTATAAACATGGAAAATAGGTCATGTAGGTGTTGGTATTGTTAGTTATCATAAATGTTTATGAAGATGGTTTTCATCAATGACAAAGGGGGAGATTGTTGGCCATTTTGTGTTAGTGTTATCATTGATGTCAAATCCCATTAAAGGAAAAATGTGTCATGGTGTTGTATGAGTCTCCTCAAGGTATTAGTATGATGTCAAACATGAAGGTTGATATGTATTGTTCATGTTTAGTGAGTTCTATGTGGTCTGGTGCTTGGTTTGTTAGGTAGAGTCATGATATGATATCTCTTGAGTTGGTTGGAGGTTTTCATAAGGTCATTCATGGACCACGAAGTGTTTTTAGGTGTAAATGGGTCTTTAACAGGTCAGCAAGATCAATTACTAAGTTTTCATGGTTGATTTAGATAATTCCAAGATTTTTTCTATCCCTAGAGCATGCGAATGACTTGGAGATATGAGAAATGGAGTTGATCATTCTTGTTGGTGCATGGTAATAACATGGTGATGTTATATATGACATGTATGGTGAGTTTAAGGTCTACATTCAATGGTTTGGTGCTTCAATGAGGTCCTTGGGAAGAAAACTACAGGAAGCTGGAAAGAACGCAAACATAAATGATATTGGATAGAGAGTTTCGAGCTATTTTGATGCAGAGAAAAATAAATATCAATCATATACTCTCAAAAGAAGGTTTAGACAATCATCCTTGAACCGTGCTCTGAAAAATGATCATAAACAAGCCAAGAAAGACCAAAAAATTTCCAATTAGTGTCAAATAAGCTCCTAGAATGGATTCATTCATTGTAAACATCTATCTACCATGCTCATCACCTTCATTGTTTTCCCATTCAATCATAAAAATCATCAATATGCATTAGATTTCTCTCGAAAACCTACATTCCAACATCAAATGTTGAAGTTCTTACTTCTTAATCATGTTACTCAAGGATGCAATTTAGGTGTCTTACTTCTTTTATCTTATCTTCTTCATTCTCCTTCTTCACACCTCAATATCGTTAGAATGACCATAAATTTTTGGGAATTTGGGACTGCAAAGTAGTGCTATGATTTAATAAAATACCCTATAATGCACATAGGATTTAAACAATTCCCCAAAATCTACAGCAGTGAAAGTATAAACTAGAGTAGTCCAAATAAAAAATGTACCAACACATAATACATCATGTACTTGTGGTTCACCCTAATGTGGGATACATCCACCAAAGATAGAGATGTCATATATATAATATAACAAGAGTACAAACCAACTCTTTGATAAAAGAGTACAATGCATCTCTCCAAGAGTATCTCCTCTCATCTAGATCTCTAAATGAATCTCCATGAGTGCACTACAACTATGCCTCAAAAAACCACTAGATGATATCACATTACCCAAAACTATTACATCTCCGAACTACTACCAAGTTCACCGTGGTTCTGCGACCAAACCTCTCACATGGGTCTACCAATGTGACACCATGACTATGCACCAAGAATTAATTTTTTCTTTCCAACACCGCATAACCTCGTGCAAACATGAAGATAACCTCCTCTACAATATCTAGATCTACATGCATCTACTATAAAAATCTCACAACAACTTGTGGATCTAACAATATAAGACTAGATCTACATGGATCTATAGTAAAATATCTCACCAACATGTGGATCTACAAGAAGAAACTCTATGTGCTCTACATACTATGCAAGCCATTACAATGAGACAATAAATTTACAAAGGAAATACACTAGAAGATGTTACCCTCTTCTCACCAATTAGATGTACCTTCTATTCCTTCCGTCTAGATCTTTTCCATGGAAGTTTTGTCTTCATGTAACCTATTCTTTATTTCTCTTCTTCATCATCCTCTCAATCAAGGATTCCACATGTAATAATTATCAAGTACATGCCATCATCACATCAAACCCTAGCTTTCATGCTTATAAAAGAATATAAAAACTTAGGGAATCTTAGCTATGCATTTACAACCTTTAGATTAATTTTATAGCAAATTTAGATCTAATTCCTGCGAGTAAAATATAAAATATCACACACAAGTAATCGACAATGGTTACCCTTACGATGGTATATACGATTAACTTGATGCTGACCAAAAATGGTTACAATTAACCTAATGTTGATCAATGACGGTTATAATTTGATTCGATTCTGATCGCGATGGTTACAATTAACTCGATTATGATCAACGATGGTTATTGTGTAAAACAACAAGGTTTAATTGATGCTATCTATGAAGCAATTCAACTCCATAATCCTAAAAACTCTCACTTGGAGATAAATTTCTTAACCTTTGTACTTATACATCACCATCCTCAACACAATGGGAAGACCATCTATTATTTCCTTCAACAATTCTCTCAAAACATAAACCAAGAAGATCTAACCATCTTCTAAAATTAAGATAATGAGACCCATGACTTACTATAGACTCACATGAAGCTACTACTCGATCCATGATAACTAAGCTATCCATACTTCAAGCTCCGAGTGAATCAAAATACTAATCCTCTCATGTAACCAATCCATCATGACTAACACACTGCAAGAGCTCCCACTCAAAATAAAGTACTAAGCTTAAACTCGCCACCATAGCCATACTTGTAAAACCAACCATGTTTTCCATCCATCTATCCATGTCTCCATGCAACCACCAATGCAACTATCTAAAGATAAGTCAAACTATAATATGCGAAAGAAAAACAAGATCCGGGTAAAAATACCTTGAATGAGTTCTACATGCAACAATTGGTGATTAATCAACAAACACCTACATAACTCAAAGAAATCCAAACAATGTAATCTGTAAATCCAACCCGCATAAACAACTAGCATGTCCAAGATATTCATATGTAGATAACATACCTATTAAGGAATAACCTAGTAACAAGAGGAAATACATCATCCCCTACTCATGCTCAAGGAATATAAACCGTGATTATTGGAAACCAAGTGCAAATCAAACATCTGCATCATCATAGACTCATGAAATTAAATCTATCCACATGTAGAAACTCACCTATACATCCATCCATATCTTAAGGATCTCTAGAAGCTCCAAGTCTCTCACCAAATAACTCCAAAGATGAATATGAATCATGTTCTCATCAATGTCAATAACAAACAACCATACTAAACCATGTAACTAATACCAAGTGTAAATACTAGTATACATGTCATCAACATACTACAAAACCCAACCAAAATGAAATAAAAACAAGGGAACCATCTAAAAATGGTAAATAAAAACTCTTGTCAAACATGTGACAAAACTAACCACGTTTTTCTAACTGACCCCAGTTACCAGATGACCGACCATGGTTATCTTCTAATGGACATTGGTCTATGTAACACTCCAGTTTCCTTCTTTAACCCTTAAAAATCTGAAAAATTGCTCTATCATCTTCACCCACCTGAATCTAACCATCAAATGTAATCCCATAGGGATATCGAGAAACCCTAAAATAAACCATAAGTGACATCACAAAGAAATAAACTCAATATACCTACAAATCCGTGACTTCCCTCAAAAACCAACTAGTGCCTCTACCACTCTAAATAGTAGCAATCAACTCTCACTCTACATGTGCATCATATATCCAATCCTACAATGTCAACAACCATAGCTTGATCCCACTAAACATGAAATTACCCGCACTTCCTGTAACACTAAGATGAAAAGATAATATGTGAGTGAGAAATAAAACCAGATGAAAGAAAATATAAAATGATTCCCTTCTTATCAAAGAATACTTCTACATCACACAAGTTTGGACTTCTTTTAAAGTAGGTAAATCAACTTCTTTTTCATCCTATGTACTTAACATCTTTCGTTACCTATAATTGTGTCCAACCATGAATTTTCATTGAGTATCTCATCCTTATCTTGAATACCCTTGTCATTAAGATTCCACACAATTGGGAAATAAAAGTCAAACAACACAAAATCATGGTGTAAATCTATGCACACTATCCAAACATAATATCAATTGCTCCAAATGAAAGAAAGAAAACATGAACCATATAGAGATACCCGACCCAAAGTATCTTTGGACTAACCAAGACAAACTCTATCATCTTTATGATCCAAACATTGAAGTGATCTGCATTGTTTCTACTACCCTGTACACATTGTGTAAGAAACTTGATCCTCAAAAATAGGACATTGAACCATCCATGCCCTTTTTACTGTAAGAAACACTTTACAAAATCATTATCACAGAGACTGACCACGATTCACCGACCGGTAATTTTTACCTTCTAAGATAGATGTTAGTTCCGACGACCAATGTGGGGGTTGGAGTGAACACAACACCACAATATTGGCATATGTCACCAAACCAGGTGCTTACTTTGAATAAAGCCAATAGTTGTGTTGAGATTTTCATCTCAAGAAGCACCCAACCTTGCACAAAAACTTAACAACAATAATACATGTAGTAAAACTACACCAAGATGAAATACATCATCTTACCATCACCAAGATACCCAACCACATCTTCAATGAAGAACATGCTTCTCTAATGGAAACTACATCTTCATTCTATCCTATTATATTCTTCCTCTCTAAGAATATCGTGTATCTACTGCACTAGGGATGTATAACTACTCCTCTATCTCATTCTCAAATATAGATCTACAATCCTAAACATGCATGTGCAACCAAAAATAATATAACCACTTCAATACCAAGATAAAACCATGCCTCAATAATTGGATCTACAATCTTACCAACATGCTTGTGCCTCCAAGAACTAGGGACACCTCAGCAAACAAGATACATTCCATGCATCTTCTTAATTCCTTAGATATGTAATATTCTCGTTTAAAATTAGGTTGTTTAATAACCAACCACAATCACCCCATAACCAACCATGGTTACCCTAATGACACACAATTGCCACTTAACCAATGCTAGTCATCGTAATTTCCATCAATATTACTCTTCTAGCTCCCAATTGAGATTGAATCTCTTCTCGTGATAATCACATCGGGAAAAAAATCCTCACTCTCATACACTTTTAAGTAAACCACTAACAATATACTAAGGGAAAATATTTCTCCGAAATAACTAGGATAACCATGCTCGATACCAATTATTGGTATCGAGATAAGATAAAAACTTGGCTTTGATACTAGTTTTTAGAAATTTAGGATGTAGAATAGTGCTATGATTTAATAACAAACCCAATCATACACATAGGATCTAAAAAATTCCCCAAAATCTACAATAAAGTGGAAGTATAAACTAGAATAATTAAAATCAAAACAAATAACACACACATAAAAAAACATGTACCATGGTTCGCCCAATGTGGGCTACATCCACCAAAGATAAAGATCTCATATATATATAATATAACAAGAGTACAAACCAAATCTTCAATAAAATAGTACAATGCTTCTCTCCAGGAATATCTCTCTCCTCTAGATCTCTAAACAGATCTCCATGAGTGCACTACAACCGTGCCTCCAAAAACCACCATCATATCTCACATAACCTAGAACTATTGCATCTCTAAAAGTTCTTTGTGGATCTGCGACAAGACCTCTCGCATGGGTCTACCAATGTGCAACCATGATTATACACTAACAAGTAAGTTTATCTAGCTCCATCACCGCATAACTTGTGTAAACATGAAGACAACCTCCTTTAAAATATCTAGATCTACATGGATCAACAATACAATATGATTTCATGGATATACAATATAATATCTCACGACAACTTGTGGATCTAACAATATAAGACTATATCTACATGGATCTATAATACAAGATCTCACCAACATGTGGATCTATAAGAAGATATTATATGTGCTTTGCATACTATGAAATATATTACAATGATATAATAACTATACAAAGGAAATATAATAGAAGATGTTACCATCTTCTCACGTTTCAAATGCACCTATTATTTCCTTTTGTCAGGTCCTTTCCATTGAAGCTTTGTCTTCATGTAACCTATTTTTGTTTCTCTTCTTTTTCATCCTCTCAATCAAGGATTTCACATGCAATAATAATCAATTACACGTCATCATGACATATAACCCTATCTTTCATGCTTATATAAGTATCTACAAACTTATGGCACCTTAGCCATGTATTTACAACCTTTAGATCAACTTTATAAAAAGTTAAATCTAATTCCCGTGAGTTAAATATAAATTATTAGTCATAGTTAACGAGAGATGGTTATGATTAATCTAATGTTGATCAACGCGATTCTACGATTAACATGATTATGATAGCGGCAATTCTAATTAACCGACATCGACCAACAACAGATTACAATTAGCCTTATTCGATCGATTTAAGGTTATAATTAACCCGATTCTTATCGATGACGATTACTATGTAAACTAGCAAGGTGTAAATCATAATATCTATGAATCAATTCAACTTCAAAATCCTAACACAAATGACCACAAAATGAAACTTCCCTACTTAACTCTTCATTTTCCTTGTTGACTAGTCACTTCTATCTCCTTCACCTTTTCTCACACTTTAACATTTACTTCCCTCTAAACCTTTCCCAAGGATTTTTAGTCTTTTTCTCCCTGTAGACACTTCAAACATAGTTAATTCCACTCAATAAATGAAATCAGACAACTCACAACCTTCACTACTTCCCTTTGTCACAAGACTTCCCTTATATGCTTCTTAAGCCAAGAATGTTCCTCCACCGGTGAAAATAAGGTTCTAGGTAATAACACCTCTACTATTTTTATTTTAATACCCCGACATGCTTATAAAAATTCAAGGATCAACTCTTTTCACAACTCCTTATAGTTCCTTTTTTACATTTTTGCTTCTAACCCTTAACTAGTCTGCCTAGATAGTCTTTCATGCATATATTCATTTGGTGGAGGTTTTAATGAAAAAGGATGGAAAATTTGAGCACCCACTAGAGCATTTGATATTCCCTAGAATCTTCACTTTCTAAATCAAATCCAAAAGTATGGCTCCTTTGTTAATTCATTCTCTCTATCAACCTCTTAATTTTTCGTATTCATGCACCTAAGGACAAACTATCATGAAAAATTTTCAAAATAGACATATGCTCTCCATATGGAAAAGCTAAAAATCCCTTTCAATATTTCAATGAGCACACTAAGCATTAATACTTCCAAGTTATAAGTTTTTATCTAAGTTATGAGCATTGAAATCTGAAATCATAGCTCGTTTTTGAAACCATCACTGTGAAACCCAATAAGGGTAAATATACCATAACTTTATTTATATTTAATTTCAAAGATCTACATTGGAACTGGAGACTTATAAGGAACTCACCTTCATTAAAATATTACCAATGGCTCTTAGAAACATGTGTCAATATTCTTCGATTTGAGTTTCCTTTTACCCATTGTAGGTGCATACCATTATAGGCCTCTTAACATCACAAAAATACTTGTCAATGAGTTTATTATTCTAACAATCCAAATGCATTATTCACCCTAGAGGTTGATCAATAAGTTAAATTCATGATTTTATATCCCTTTCATGAGGAATCACATCCTTTACTAATCATTACAAGATTCAACTAAGTTAAGAAAAATAGTTCTCATCACTATCACTTTCACAAAGAGAATCAAACATGCAAATTAACTATCAATACTTTTATTCCCTGGGATTAAGAATGAATCTCTATTCCCTTCACTCAAGCCACAACAAGAAACTTCCCTGTACACTTTTGCAAAGGTGATCACAATCATAACATATGTCATAGTTTGAGGGGTTATAGCTATTCAACATGCATTGCTACATCACACATCAGTCTTCCTTCTATCCTAAGTACATTCCTTGAGTATGAATAGAAAACTTACAAACATGTTTCACAATCCCATTACAATCAAACATTCATCATATATTAAGTAAAGTTTTCCACACTCTAGTTTCCAATTAACACGAAGTTACCTATAGTTCTTCTTTCATGCATAGAAAAGGATAAATCATGCTCCTCAGAAATACCTTTATAATGTAAGATAAACCATAACATAGTATGATAATGAATTCCAAACTATGATGTGAAGAGATTATCAACACAAAACCAAGGGTATATGTATATTTTTTGCAAACAACAAACAAAAAATTACATTCTTCTTCATTTCATGGGTTCCATTCCTCCTCCCTATGAGGAATAATGTCTCCCACATACTCCTCCCTTCTATATGTTAGAATACACACATACATGTAACTCACTTTAAGTGTAACTTCCCTTCTACATGTTATGATGACTCAAAATTGTCAACTTAGTGACTTTTCAACTTCTTTATATGTAATGACCACCTTTCACACACTTATCACTCATATCCACTCACATAGGAATAAATACATACCTTACGAATTAAATATACTCTTATGACACTTTAAAACCTCTTTATTACTCTTAGATATTCCTTATACACTTTGAAATTCATTATGGAGAGAAAGGAACTCATTTGAATTTTCAAACACTTTACTCTTAAGTCTCTCACACACACGAATCTACCCACCTAGTTTACCACATTTTAGAGACAATAACATTTGAATGGACTCCATGAGATCATTATGCATCATATTTTTAATATAGTATGATTTTTAAGAGTTATATCAGGTTGTCATGATGCTTCATGACAAATTTCAGGTCATTTTGAAGAAGGAATTTGAAGTTATGCAAGTTTTAGTGAAACCGAGTAACTTTGATGTTATTTAAAGAAAAAGTTAACCTTATGATGATTTTGTGAACTATATGATTTGCATGGGGACCTGAGATATTTTTCATAGATTAATTGGTCAATTAGGAAGAATTCACAAAAATATTGAGGTGGTTTGATCATCACACTTTTATGAATGATCATTAAGAAACTAAGATGGTTTAAAACCCTAGCTAAACCCTAGCTAGGAGTATCTTGTAGAAAAGTGATTATATCATCCCTTTTTTACTCATAGTGAAAAATTTAAGATTTGATGTTATGGAGGACTCTTGTAGATTTCTAGAAAGGTAAGATAGATCTTGTGACAGTATGTGGGTCCCACATGAATATGTTTTTTTCGCAAGAGTTACAACTTGAGGAGACATTTGGAAAAATGAGGTAAAGAATAATTTACCATTTATGATATCCTAGGATTTTTTATTATTGTCCATGAATGTTTTAGGTCATGGTTGTATTGAATAAGTGCAAAGTGTGCCTTATTTATGAAGAGTGGTTTTAGGCGATTCAGAGCAGCTTTTGTAAAATTGACATTACGGGAGCTACATAGGGATTTTGGAATCCATTATAGTCTTGTTGTGAATATGGTTTAGATATATTTCTAATGGTATATAAAAATCATATTTTTGATATGGGATGCAAAAGTTATGACTCGTTCTTTGAAGCTCAATTTTGGAAGATGCTTATTCTAGAAGGGTGCAAGTGACTACATGAGGTAAGATGATGGTTATAATTTGATCAAGATTGGTGAAGGTTTTTTCTAACTTAAAAATAATTTATAATGGTGTTACATTATTTTTTTAATCTTGGAATTTGTTTTTGTGATGATGGAGCATGTTGGGCTCATAGTCAGTTCTTGAGTCTTAGAAGGATAAGAAGCACGTTGTAGAGATGGACTTGGTTCAAGGACTTCCGCTTAGAGATGTAAGGATTTCCAATATTTTATAGAGAGGTGATTCAAAGATATTTATATTTATGTATGTATTTTATCATGGTGAATTGATTTTCTTAGTATTTTAGGTCATGTTTGAAGAGGAGGGTAGGTGTTTTTATGACAAGTTCTTATTGCTAAAAGATTGAGTTGGTTGATGCATCAAATGGTTAATTTTATTATTTATATCAGCCAGAAAGTGAATAGGGATTAATTATTTATATAGTGAAGGAATTTAGAGTTATTGAAATGATTGAAAAGGGTAGAAACTAGATGAGTTTGAAAAACCGGGTTTTGGACAACTTGATTTAGTGAAGAGTAAAGTTGGTGTGGTTTGAGAAGGTGATTGTTTCATCAATTATAAATTACATAGAAGTTATGTATAGGTATTTGGATTTAAATAGTGTTTTCACATTCCATAGATGATTTCCTCTTGAGGGAATTGAGACCCAAATGTAAAGACAAGGTGTTGGAATGGGTGTCTAATGAAAGCTATGTGCCAAATGTGTTCTTTAAATGAAATAAATTAATTTTTTCACATACATTATGACCATAGATGATGTTTAATTGATATGTTACTATTTTTTAATTTAATATTAGAAATTTACTAAGCATATTTCCGGAATGAGTAAATTTCTCTCGTTCTAGTGGTAGGGTTTTGAGAATTTTAGTGCATAGATGAAGAGTTTTCCATGGCCAACCTATATGGGTCATATGTGGCCATTGTAATGATTTTATTTGAATTTTGTTAAGGTGTATGGGTCACATTATTCATGAGTAATTTTTCTCTCTCATGTTTGGATGAAGAGAAGGTATTAAAGCTAGCGTTTGAGTCCATTAGTTGGTTAGTGCTCTTGGGAGGAGAAGTGTTACCTAGAGGAAAGTGTTTTGTAAGGATGATTGCATGACTTTAAGGCTAAGGAAGTGTTGGTCATCAAATAGGACTTCGAATAGAAATAGTCAGGGGACAAAAATTCCCTCCTCTTTAATGGGAGAGGTTCCCTTATTCAGAAATGAACCTATTTACAAATATACAAAACATGATTTTCTGGTTAAACTTGGATATTACGAAAGTGTTTTCTATAAAGATCATCAATTACAAAAGGACTGAGGAATGAGAGTACGAGAATGAGCAGAAAGGCAACATGCAGAATTATAGATAACAGAGTAATTCTTTATGTATGTGAAGTTACAGTGAATTGAAACAAGATCACTTGTATCGTATAAATAAGATGGAATTTAAAGACACAAAGTTCTGTAAATAACATCTGCCAGAACACAAAGTTTCTTAACGTAACACAGATTCATTAATCAAGGACACAAAGTTCCTTCTTGGTTATACAAGATCACCATGCTTGCAAAGTTGGAGAGTATGCAATCGGTAAGACTAACAAACTAGAGACAAATGATCTTCACAAAAATTAAATGAAAGCTTAGGGATAACAGAGATCAGATAGACAAAGAATGGAAAGCCCTTCTGTATTGATTTCTTTATGATCTATTTACACTTTTAGAAAATAAACAAAGTTCTTCCTCCCTTCAAAATGGCGTGGAGAGGCCATTATATAGCTTACAAATCAATTACTTTTGTAACTACTTCTTTTAACTAAAGATTAGTTAAGGATTGCCAATCACAATACCTCAACTAATTACAATGAATTCGAGAAAAAGAATTAGAAAAGAAGAGAAGAAAACGGAGAAGAAGACAGGTGGTTAAGACTGGGAGGGACCCACTGACTTCAAAATTCGCTGCCTGAATCTCTTCAATGCCTCGGCTATGTCTCTGCCACGAGGGACTGACGTGTTGGCTGTAGACTGACCCCAAAATCCGAGACACTTCTCCATTTCTTTATCAAACTCGACATGAGTATGATAATCTTTATTTGCTTCTTCAATGGCAGATTGAAGAGAGTAGATCTCCTTCATTTTCTCTTTGGAGATGGAGCTTTCCTTGAATAGATTATCTTTGACAAAAGCTCTGAATTGAGCTTTGATTTCTTGCAAGGAAAGAGGCACACCAGAAGTTTCATCCTGAAGATGACAATGTATATCTTTGAAAGCTGATACAACCAGTGTCTTGAAAGCTTCACCCTTCTGCCAGCTATTCTTCAGCTCTCCCAAGGCCTCCTCCAAGACTTTGATCTTCCACTCCACGCTGTAAACCCAGGACTTTGACAGATTATCCTTTGCATCATCAAAAACCTTATTCGCCAATAAAATGTTCTCATCTATCTGTCCCATGAGACGGAGGTCTACTATGCAACTGCTCCAGAGTTTGAGCTCTTTATCTATGACCCCGATAGTGGAGGAGAGCTTCTGTTGCAAATTGTTCACCTTTCCGTGGAGTTTGAAAGCTTCATCGATGAAGTTCAATCCTGCAACAAGCATATCTTCCACCATGGCCTCCATAGCTCTGCCATAGATAGAATACTTGTGCATGTCTTTGATACTTTGTACTTCATCTTGGCTCAAAATTATAGGTGGTGGAAGAGTAGTCAATGGGGTAGGGTCCAAAACTTTGTCCTTAGACAAAAGAGATTTGATAAAACTTGTGAGAATCTGGGCTTGTTCCTCCAACTGTTCAATAGTTTTCTGCCCTTTCTCTACCCTCCCAATGACTCTTGTGACCGTTTCCTGGAGGTTGTGGATCTCACCTTCAGGAGTAGACTCTCCCATTGGAATTCTTGAGAGTTCTAAGTCAGATGCCTGCAAGTCCTGCTCTGATTTGTCCACTGTAGGCTTAGCAATCTCAGGGAATTGACCTTGAGCTTGAGCATTTAACATGATCCCGGAGGTGGTTTGGCTTTCTTGGCGCGAGAAGGAGTAGTGCCCAACATGGCTGCCACAGCATCAAAATTTGGCCCTGAGCTCCGAGAGGAAGATTTCCTCTTCCTACTATCAACAAAAGGTTGCACCCATGCAAAAGAGGAAGAGGAAGCAGTAGGAGGGGCAAGAGGACCAAGAGACATAGAGCTCATGACGCTCAAGGTTTGCACAGTTGTGGTCTCAAGTTGAGATGTGAGTGGGGCGCTTGAGACAATTGTGGCAGAAGAATCAATAGCACTTGGAAGTTCAGTGCTCTGGACTTCCTTATCTTTATCTGTTGGATCTTCAGGAGCATTTACAGGGGCTGGCATTTCACTCTCTTCACTTTCACTGAGAACAATGATGTTCTCTGGTCCCAAAGGCACTTCTACCTGTTTACTTTGAGGATCTTTTTCCACAAGCTCCTTCTTAACCTCTTTGAGTTTCTTCTGGTACACTTGAGTGGATGAAGAAGGAGTGGAAGCTGCAAGTCCTTGCGTTGATGAGGCAGGAGGGGTTTGCATAGGTGTGTCTGATATGGGAGTCGATGCTTCCCTCCTTGGTGTTGAAACATCCTTGGAAGAGGATTCTCCTGAGTGCCTTCTGAGCTCTCGAACTTTCCTGTCAAACCAGACCTTAGTCCTGACTAAGACTGGAGCAAGGATCTCAGCCAGATCATCTTTTTCTTTCCTGTTCCAATCCAAGTCCTCCAAGGGAGTGTGCTTAATCACATTGTCATACTCATATGAGTATAGATCAGAATTTTCATCCTGGAGTCCTTCAGGAACTTGGTACAAGCCGAGTTCTTGGATCAATTGCAGAGAGAACCTGCCATAGTGCCTCCTTCTAGCTTCAAAATCATCTGCACAGTCAGCCCAATAGTCTTCTGTATCTACCCTATGATGATAGATTATCTTGATGTTCTGCTCAATGAACTTCTTCAAGTCGAAGCAAGTTCTTGGTTTAAAGAAATGAACGGTGATAGGAACCAGGGCTCTTTCTATGTTCTGTGCATCCAGGGTTGTTTTACAAGTGTAATTTCCCAAAGAGATGGGAAAGTGCAAACCAGAAATCTTCTTGTCTCTGCAGGTTCTGTGCAATTTATCTAACTGCCTGCATACTTCTATCAAAGCCATCTTATCACTGCAGAACATGGGAAGCCTCAGAGGGGTGCTCTCATAGCCAGCAAGCCTGATATAGGAGAATTTTCTGAATTGGATAAAATAGGCACCGTAGTGCGATATCAGGTTCATGGCTTCATCAGAAAACCTTCTAGCAGTGTCACCCTCAAGCAGCCTGACCACGTACATGGTGAAAGCATCATTTACCCTTCTGAAATTGTGATTGCTGGTCTCTAGGGTGAACTGCGGGCAGTAGGCATATATAGGATCATCCTTGTGGGCATCAATGTAAGAAAAACCAAACCATTGCCTTGATGCCACCAGAGTATACATCAGGTACGAAGTCATGTAGAACTTCTTCGTTTGTTGTACATTGGACAGCTGCTCCACCAAGTTCATGCTGATGATTTCTACCCAGTTGATATTTTGAGTTCCCTCGCACACCATGCTGATGAGCGGGCACATCCAGAAATGGAACTCGTTAGTAGAAGGTAAGCCCATCACCGAGCCAGTAGGATTATGAAATCTGACAACTCTTCATTGAAATCTACTCGGAAGAGAGTCTTGGATAGGTGAGACGCTCCCTTCTTAGGGTTTTTAAGCCATGACTTCGCCACCCGCGCCTTGTATTTGTCGTTGTCTTGATTAAACAGGGCCTGTGCTTGATCCCGGGAAACAACTATGGCATTATCCATCTCTGGGATCCTCAAAGCAGTGCTAATGGCGGTAGCATCTAGCTTGGCGATGAGTTCCCCGTGTACATTGGTTAATTCACTCGAATCAGGGTCGAAGTGAGCTCCGCATGAAAGCACTGTATCAGCACACTGTACTGAGATCGGGAAACCTCCAGCGAAAGCCAAACCGCTGTCGTGAATCATCTGCGCCATTGGTGTAGGGCTTGCATCTGCCATCCTTGCCCAAAAATCACCGAAATCAAGATGACGAGCTTCACTGTCCCCAACATTGGAAACGACAGATTCTAGTGGCGAGATTTGCTCCTGTCCCTGAAATTTGATCTTCATATTGATAGTAATTCGGAGGACAGAGACGTGAGCTAGACTTCGGGAAAGAATTACAGAGGGAAGGGATACACGTGCAGGAAATTATATTGCAAGGGTTCGAGCAAAGGATAGCATGGAAGCAGTGTGAAAAATGCATAGGGGGTTCGCTCATTATATAGCCGATTAGGAGAGAGAAAGACAATGAATGCACATTTAATACATACCTACCAATTTGAATAAGCATGATATTCGGGTAGAGTGGGAAAAATAAGCACGAATGGCACTTGGTTCATTTGGGACATGTGAGACGCGAATGCACGAAACACATGGCTCGGCCGATTCGGGCAAAGCGGGGAAAAGATGCACAAATGCCTTTTGGGACATGCGGGACGAAAGGACGTGAAACACGCGACTTGGCCGGATCGGACGAAAAGGTGACAATGGGTCCGAAAGGTTTGGGACATTTGGGATGCGAAAGCGTGAAGTACGCGGTTCGGGCGAATCGGCCGAAAATGGAACAACTTGCCCGATTGAACTTGGGACACTTGGGACAAGAAAGTGCGAAGTACGCTGTTCGGGTGTTTCGGCTAAAAATGGAACAACTTGCACAATTTGACTTGGGACATTTGGGACAAAAAGTTCCGACGGGCTCGAAAAAGACAAACTTTGGGGAAATCGGCCGATCGGGGAACATAGCACACTTTTGAACTTGGGACACGCGGGACAAAATGTCAGCGACAGAGCCGAAAAACACACAAAATGACCCAAAAATGTAGATTTTCTCAATTTCACGACTTTTAACATTTTCAGTACAACAGAGAAGACACTTAAACTCAAAATTTTGAAAATTCACTTTCTTAAGAGCAGGGAATTTTGAGTGGACAACAGTTGCTCCTTCAGGGATGACTTGGCATAAATTCAAGGAATGAGACAAGGTAAGAACTTAGACAAACTCGGGAAACAGACCAGTACCTTATCCCTTGGGCCACGGAGTCAAAAAGTAGACCAATACAGAGGACAACACACCAAAACAAAAAGGAAAGAAAAACAAAAACGTTGTACAGAATATACAAAGGACTCCCTAATCACCTAAGACTTGAACAACTTAAGGTACTACCCACTATAAGGAAGTGGGAGAGGAGAACCATCCATGTAATCAAGATAAAAGGAATTCTTACCAGCAAAGTGTCTGATCTTGAAAGGTCCGAGCCAAAGGGAATCGAACTTGCCATGGCTGCCATGAGGTTCATGCCTTTTATCCCATAACAACACAGTGTCTCCAACTTGGAAATCTCTGAACCTAGCTTTCTTGTCAAACAGGACCTTTACCTTCTGCTGGTGAACAGATATCCTATCAGCAACCTCAATCTGTCCTCATTCAGTTTGTGAAGATACATAATTCTCTTATCCAAAGCATCACTGAAACTAGTATCTTCAATGGCCTTCATTAGATGCAAGGCTGGCAGTTCCACTGTTACTGGCAGTTGAGCTTCTACTCCATATACCACTTGAAAAGGGGACATTCCAATAGCTCTCTTTGGTGTAATCCTGTCTACCCAAAGAGCATCATAGAGCTTCTTGTGCCAGTTTCGTTGAGACTCATTGACTAATTTCCTTATAATAGTCACCAAATTTTTATTAGTGGATTCTGCTTGCCCATTTCCCTGAGGATAGTAATCTGAGGAGTGAGCCAAAGAAATGCCATACCCATAGCAAAAATCCATTATCTCGGTTGAAGAGAAATTCGAAGCATTATCTGTTACAATCTTGTTAGGTACACCATACCTTACCAAGATGTTCTCTTTGATGAAGTTGCATACCACTTCAGAAGTAGTACTCTTAACTGGAATAGCTTCCACCCATTTGGTGAAATAGTCTGTGGCAGTTAGTACATGAGTATGACCAGCACTAGAAGCGAGGATTAAGTGTTCCAGATGAAGTCAAACCCCACTTTGTTGAAAAGGTTCTTCAATTAAAGCGGCTTAAGAGGCAAAGAGGCCAATTTGGGTCTTCCCACGAAGGTCTGACAAGCCTCACATTTATCAACCCACTTGGATGCATCTCTGAACAAGGAAGGCCAGTAATATCCTCCACGAAGTATCTTGTGAGTAGTGACCATTGATGAATAGTGCCCTCCACATGCCTGATCATGAAAAGCTGAGAGCAACTTTCTCTGTTGTTCCTTGTCCACACATTTCAAAAATCTCCCATCTAACCCACGTTTGAACAAGGCGTTTTCCCACAACACATATTGCACTGACCTCAATTTAACAGTCCTCTTTTCTTTGGTAGTTAAATGAGAGGGGCATTCCCCATAGGTGAGAAAATGGGCGATGTCAGCATACCATTCATCAACTGAGCTAAGGAACAGAACGGTAGGAAGGCCAACTTTGTTCTCCAGTAATTCATGCTTAGCTCCTTCAGCAATGAGCTCACAAAGACCTTTTCCACGAACCAGCTTGGTCGGTTTGATATCAATGTCATATTCTTGGACCTTAGCAACCCAGTTCCCTCTCTTGGATCCAAATTCTTGTTGTGTGAGAATTGACTTAACCGTTGTATCTGGAACCAACACCATGGAATGAGAGTTGAGGATGTAAAAGTGAAACTGCTTAACAACTTTGACCACTGCAAAAGCATGTTTCTCCATCATGGTGTATTTTAACTCATGATCTTTTAGAATATAGCTCATGAACGCAATTGGGAGTTCATGCTCATTAGAGTCTTCTTGAGTCAAAACAGCAGCCAAGGTATTATCTGTGGCATAGCAATAGATAATAAAATCTTTGCTGAAATCAGGACAGGCTAAAACAGGAGTTTTAGCGATAGCTCTCTTGATACCTTCAAAGGATTCCTTTCCTTCAGAAGACCAACCAAATGTTTGTTTCCCTTTCATCATCTGAGAAATATTCAAAGTTAACTCTGCAAAATCAGGGATGAACCTTCTTAAAAAATTGATCTTACCAAAGAAAGAGTGCACGCCCTTTTTACTGGTTGGGAGAGGAATTTGCTGGATAGCTTGTACTCGTTCAGGATCAATCTTAATACCATCTTTGGAAACGATGTGCCCTAATAATTTTCCCTCGGTGACACAAAAGACAAATTTTTTAGGATTCAAAGAAATCCCATGCTCTCTGCATCTTAGCAGAACTGTTTCCAGGTGGTCAAAATGATCCGCCCTTGTTTTAGAAAACACGGTCAGGTCATCAAGGTATATGACAATACACTTCCCTTTCAAACTTCCAAAAGCCAGATCCATAGCTCTCTGAAAAGTGGCACCAGCATTAATGAGCCCAAAAGGCATTCTCTTGTAAGCAAAGGTACCCCAAGGAGTAGTGAAAGTTGTTTTGTGTTGATCTGCAGTATCAACCTCTACCTGATTATATCTCGAGAATCCATCAAGCATAGATAACATTTTAGATCCCCATTCTTGCTTGCAATACCTGATCCATCATAGGAAAAGGATAATTATCTTTCAAGGAAGCCTGATTTAGGTTCCTGAAATCAACACAGATGCGGATCTCACCATTTTTCTTCCTAACAGGCACAATATTTGCAATCCATGTTGAATGGTGAATGGGAAAAATGATTTTGGCCTTCAACAACTTCTAAATTTCCTGAAAGATGGTGTCAGCTATTTTGGGGTTGTATTGCCTCTGTTTCTGCTTAAAAGGCTTAATTCCAGGCTTGAGTGGAATAAAATGCTGCATATCTTTTGGTTTGAAAGCTTTCAAATCTTCATAAGAGTAAGCAAGAACATCCTTATACCTCTTTAAAAGGTCAATTGCTTTCTTCCTCTCATCTATTGTGCAACATTTTCCAATGTTCATGAGCTTAGGATCAGTAGAACTCCCAATATCAATCTTGTCATACTCAGCTGATTGTTGAGGTCCAGTGGAAGCTCTAGACTTCACATACCTGTCATGTTTATCAAATAGTTCCTCCAAACTCACCAATCCTTTAGGAATCTTGTTTCCTTTGAGATTGATGCATCCATCCTGATCTGTTTCTTCTCCTTGAGTGACTGCTTTGTCAAAGGGCACACTTTCACGAGGTAGGTTGTCACTTCCTTCAAAATACAGCTGTTTGAAATTACCCTTGAGTTCAAGGAAGGAAAGCAAGTGTTGATCATCATTGAAAACTTTCCAGTTATTGGTATTATCAGGTACACTAGGCCGATGGACCATCTCAATGGTGAACTTATCCTAAGAGAAGTCAGGATGAGGAATCAGTAGTGACCCTGAGACTACTAGTGAATCAGCCTGCTTGTTTTTCTCCCTAGGTATTGCTTCAATGGAGAATGCATCAAGAAATTCAATGGAATCCCAAACCTGATTCCGGTAATGTTTCAACCTTCCATTTTTTACCTGGAAAAGGCTTCTCACTTGCTTTACAATCAATTCTGCATCACCACGAGCCAGAAGATTCTTTACACCTTGTTCTTTGGCCACTTGCAGTCCAAGAATGAGAGCCTCATACTCTGCTGTATTATTAGTATTTTGAACTGCAACTTAAATGAAAAAGGATGTAGGCTTCCTTTAGGGGACACCAGTAGGACACCAGCTCCAGAACCAGCTGAGGAACAACTTCCATCAAACTCTAAAATCCAAACACCATTAGGATCTTTAGGTGACACTTTGGGGAGTTGGATTTCATCAGGGGACATAATCATATAGTTACCATGACCCATATCCTCATAGAGTATTTGTGCTTTAGGATCATCCGTTTTTACACAATATACTCAGATTGCTTCTCAGGCATCAACTTCTTCATTTGTCCATTAACAGGTATGAGTGCATGTGACCAATCCATTTGAATTTCTCCACCCACATCCTTACAGAAGTTCCTACTTAGCAACATCCCGTATGAAGGAGGAATATCTGCTACTAAGATGGTAGCCAAAACTCTCTTTTCAGGAAAAGCAGCAAAAGCCACTTGTGCATCTTTAATTCTTCCGACCAGGGGCACTTCCTTACTCTCCATAGAGTAACAAGATCCATAAGTGCGTGTGAGGGTCAAGCCTAAAGCATGAGCTACTTTAGCAGGCATCACATTATCTGAGGCTCCTGAGTCAATGACACTGTGCGAGCCTATGACCAGCTATAAGAAGTGTTACATAAAATGGTTTAATTTTGTCATTAGGTGAGGTGACAGCAGCTACCAGACTAGGCTGTGGTGCAGAAGAAGGAGTAGGTAAAAGGCCTTTAGAGGTGGTTTTAGAATGGGAATTAACAAATTGAATCATTTTGGCAAAAGCTTTGGGATGGGTTTGATAATACTCAGCCTCTGAGATTTGAACCTTAGTCTTTTTCAGATGATCAATAATATCAAAAGACCCAGAAGTGGACGGGCCATCATCATTTGAGATCCTAGGTTTATCAACTTTAGGGGAAAAAGAAGTAACTTTAATAGCAGGATTGACAGGACTCACCTTTGGTGTAGATGAAGTGGGGATAGGAGATCCTCTTTTTGCAATTACGGGGATAGTTGTCGGCTGCTCCTTAGATTTCTTGGGGGCTGCGTCACTTTCTCCCTCTGATTTGTCTGCTCTCGAGTCATGACAGCGAATGATTCGCTATTCATGTCCACTACTACTTCATCATAATCATCTCCATCATCAATGCCCTCAGTGGTGAAGAAATTAACTCGAGATCCCTCAAGTTCATCTGCTTCATCATCAACTTCTTCCACAAATTCCTCGCAAGCTTCATTATCCTCATCATCATCTGGTTCCTCAACTTCACAGGTTGCATTGACAGGAACTTTAACAGGAGGTCCTTCAAGTGCTAATCTTGTTTGAGAAGCAGGCAAATGATTTCTGGGCTGAAAATTTCTCCTTGGAACGTCTGCATAAGGAGCATGCTGAGCCAATTGTTTCTTTATAGCAATGAGATCATTCACAAGTTTTTGAACTAATGGATCAGTATTAGGTCCAGGGGTGGAAGAGGAGGAAGCAGCAGACTTAGATTTGGAAGGGTCTCTCCTCAACTTCCCTGACATGATCAAATCATCTTCAACACTAACAACAAGAGTTTGATCCTCAACCAATGTTGCGAGATTAGCCCTTCTCAATGCATAACTAACTTCAGGCGATTGGGCATTTAGGAAGAAACATTTTTGGATTTGATCAACAGGTCGAGTATTTACTGGAATTTTATTGATCAATCTATTGAATCGGGCCACAAATTCTCTCATGGGCTCTGGTGAATCTTTCTTTATCTGAGAGATTTGGGCTAGCAAGGCATGCACATCTTCTGCTGGTTTGAAACGGTTTTCAAACCTAGTTCTCATGGTGTCCCAGCTAGTGATAGTACAGCCGGAAGGTGATAGAACCAATCAACAAGCATTATCTTGTAAAGTCTCAATGAACAGTCTCACGGAGACGTCTTCATGTTCAACTCCCAGAACTCCACATGCAACTATGAAGGCTGCGATGTGTTCATCAGGATGCACTTTACCATCACCTTTGAATTTAGGGAAGTTCTTCCGGTTACCTCTGGGTAACTCATGCAAAGGCTGAGGAAGAGCAAGGGGCCCGACACGATGACCCCAGGGCAATGGTACCACCATTCTTGGAAAAATGGCTTGGAGAGGAACTGCAACACCAACAAGAATCAAAGCTCGAAGATTAGGACTAGCTGGCTCTGAAGGAATACCACCCGTAGGACTTCTATCTTGAACAGGTGGAGTGCTTGTCGAACGAGTCCTTCTATTTCTTGTTGAAGGGAAAGGAAAACCTGCTTTGCTCCAAAAGTTGGCGAGAATCTTCAATACCAAGGGCCCTCCTCCCTCGAGTAAAATGTGGAGTCACCAGATCAAAAGATGATCAAAAATTACAGAACTGGAATATGATTTTCCCAGCGGAGTCACCAAAAACTGTTGGTCGTCAAATAGGACTTTACGAAGAGCAACAGTCAGGGGACAAGAAGTCCCTCCTCTTTAATGGGAGAGGTTCCCTTATTCAGAAACGAACCTATTTACAAATATACAAAACATGATTTTCTGGTTAAACTTGGATATTACGAAAGTGTTTTCTATAAAGATCATCAATTACAAAAGGACTGAGGAATGAGAGTACGAGAATGAGCAGAAAGGCAACATGCAGAATTATAGATAATAGAGTAATTCTTTATGTATGCGAAGTTACAGTGAATTGAAACAAGATCACTTGTATCGTATAAATAAGATGGAATTTAAAGACACAAAGTTCTATAAATAACATCTGCTAGAACACAAAGTTTCTTAACATAACACAGATTCATTAATCAAGGACACAAAGTTCCTTCTTGGTTATACAAGATCACCATGCTTGCAAAGTTGGAGAGTATGCAATCGGCAAGACTAACAAACTAGAGACAAATGATCTTCACAAAAATTAAATGAAAGCTTAGGGATAACAGAGATCAGATAGACAAAGAATGGAAAGCCCTTCTGTATTGATTTCTTTATGATCTATTTACACTTTCAAAAAATAAACCAAGTTCTTCCTCCCTTCAAAATGGCGTGGAGAGGCCATTATATAGCTTACAAATCAGTTACTCTTTGTAACTACTTCTTTTAACTAAAGATTAGTTAAGGATTGCCAATCGCAATACCTCGACTAATTACTGATGAATTCGAGAAAAGAATTAGAAAAGAAGAGAAAACGGAGAAGAAGGCAGAGGTGGTTAAGACGGGAGGGACCCACCGACTTCAAAATTCATTGCCTGAATCTCTTGATGCCTCGGCTATGTCTCGCCACGAGGGGTGACGATGTGTTGGTGCATGGCCCGACCCCAAAATCCGAGACACTTCTCCATTTCTTTATCAAACTCGACATGAGTATGATAATCTTTATTTGCTTCTTCAATGGTAGATTGAAGAGAGAGCAGATCTCCTTCATTTTCTCTTTGGAGATGGAGCTTTCCTTGAATAGATTATCTTTGAAAAAAGCTCGAATTGAGCTTTGATTTCTTGCGAGGAAAGAGGCACACCAGAAGTTTCATCTGAAGATGACAATGTATATCTTTGAAAGCTGATCTGACAGTGTCTTGAAAGCTTCACCCTTACGCCGGCTATTCTTGCTCTCCCAAGGCCTCCTCCAAGACTTTGATCTTCCACTCCCCAGCTGTAAACCCGGGACTTTGTGAGATTATCCTTTGCATCATCAAAAACCTTATTCGCCAATATAAAATTTTCTCATCATCTGTCCCATGAGACGGAGGTCTACTATCTGCAACTTCTCCAGAGTTTGAGCTCTTTATCTATGACCCCGATAGTGGAGGAGAGCTTCCGTTGCAAATTGTTCACCTTTCTGTGGAGTTTGAAAGCTTCATCGATGAAGTTCAATCCTGCAACAAGCATATCTTCCACCATGGCCTCCATAGCTCTGCCATAGACAGAATACTTGTGCATGTCTTTGATACTCTGTACTTCATCTTGGCTCAAAATTACAGGTGGTGGAAGAGTAGTCAATGGGGTAGGGTCCAAAACTTTGTCCTTAGACAAAAGAGATTTGATAAAACTTGTGAGAATCTGGGCTTGTTCCTCCAACTGTTCAATAGTTTGCTGCCCTTTCTCTACCCTCCCAATGACTCTTGTGACCATTTCCTGGAGGTTGTGGATCTCACCTTCAGGAGTAGACTCTCCCATTGGAATTCTTGAGAGTTCTAAGTCAGATGCCTGCAAGTCCTGCTCTGATTTGTCCACTGTAGGCTTAGCAATCTCCAGGAATTGCTGACCTTGAGCATCAGACACGATCCTGGAGGTGGTTCTGGCTTTCTTGGCGAGAAGGAGTAGTGCCCAACATGGCTGCCACAGCATCAAAATTTGGCCCTGAGCTCCGAGAGGAAGATTTCCTCTTCCTACTGTCAACAAAAGGTTGCACCCACGCAAAAGAGGAAGAGGAAGCAGCAGGAGGGGCAAGAGGACCAAGAGACATAGAGCTCATGACGCTCAAGGTTTGCACAGCTGTGGTCTCAAGTTGAGATGTGAGTGGGGCGCTTGAGACAATTACGGCAGAAGAATCAATAGCACTTGGAAGTTCAGTGCTCTGGACTTCCTTATCTTTATCTGTTGGATCTTCAGGAGCATTTGCAGGGGCTGGCATTTCACTCTCTTCACTTTCACTGAGAACAATGATGTTCTCTGGTCCCAAAGGCACTTCTACCTATTTACTTTGAGGATCTTTTTCCACAGGCTCCTTCTTAACCTCTTTGAGTTTCTTCTGGTACACTTGAGTGGATGAAGGAGTGGAAGCTGCAGGTCCTTGCGTTGATGAGGCAGGAGGGGTTTGCACAGGTGTGTCTGATATGGGGGTCGATGCTTCCCTCCTTGGTGTTGAAACATCCTTGGAAGAGGATTCTCCTGAGTGCCTTCTGAGCTCTCGAACTTTCCTGTCAAACCAGACCTTAGTCCTGACTAAGACTGGAGCAAGGATCTCAGCCAGATCATCTTTTTCTTTCCTGTTCCAATCCAAGTCCTCCAAGGGAGTGTGCTTAATCACATTGTCATACTCATATGAGTATAGATCAGAATTGTCATCCTAGAGTCCTTCAGGAACTTGGTACAAGCCGAGTTCTTGGATCAATTGCAGAGAGAACCTGCCATAGTGCCTCCTTCTAGCTTCAAAATCATCTGCACAGTCAGCCCAATAGTCTTCTGTATCTGCCCTATGATGATAGATTATCTTGATGTTCTACTCAATGAACTTCTTCAAGTCAAAGCAAGTTCTTGGTTTAAAGAAATGAACGGTGATAGGAACCAGGGCTCTTTCTATGTTCTGTGCGTCCAGGGCTATTTTACAAGTGTAATTTCCCAAAGAGATGGGAAAGTGCAAACCAGAAATCTTCTTGTCTCTGCAGGTTCTGTGTAATTTATCTAACTACCTGCATACTTCTATCAAAGCCATCTTATCACTGCAGAACATGGGAAGCCTCAAAGGGGTGCTCTCATAGCCAGCAAGCCTGATATAAGAGAATTTTCTGAATTGGATAAAATAAGCACCGTAGTGCGATATCAGATTCATGGCTTCATTAGAAAACCTTCTAGCAATGTCACCCTCAAGCAGCCTGACCACGTACATGGTGAAAGCATCATTTACCCTTGTGAAATTGTGATTTCTTGGTCTCTAGGGTGAAGCTGCGGGAGGGCGTATATAAGATCATCCTTGTGGGCATCAATGTAAGAAAAACCAAACCATTGCCTTGATGCCGCCAGAGTATACATCAAGTACGAAGTCATGTAGAACTTCTTCATTTGTTGTACATTGGACAGCTGCTCCGCCAAGTTCATGCTGATGATTTCCACCCAGTTGATATTTTGAGTTCCCTCGCACACCATGCTGATGAGCGGGCACATCCAGAAATGGAACTTCGTTAGTAGAAGGTAAGCCCATCACCCGAGCCAGTAGGATTATGAAATATGACAACTCTTCATTGAAATCTACTCGGAAGAGAGTCTTGGATAGGTGAGACGCTCCCTTCTTAGGGTTTTTAAGCCATGACTTCGCCACCCGCGCCTTGTATTTGTCGTTGTCTTGATTAAACAGGGCCTGTGCTTGATCCCGGGAAACAACTATGGCATTATCCATCTCTGGGATCCTCAAAGTAGTGCTAATGGTGGCAGCATCCAGCTTGGCGATGAGTTCCCCGTGTACATTGGTTAATTCGCTCGAATCAGGGTCGAAGTGAGCTCCGCATGAAAGCACTGTATCAGCACACTGTACCGAGATCGGGAAACCTCCAGCGAAAGCCAAACCACTATCGTGAATCATCTGCGCCATTGGTGTAGGGCTTGCATCTGCCATCCTTGCCCAAAAATCACCGAAATCAAGATGACGAGCTTCACTGTCCCCAACATTGGAAACGGTAGATTCTAGTGGCAAGATTTGCTCCTGTCCCTGAAATTTGATCTTCATATTGATAGTAATTCGGAGGACAGAGACGCGAGCTAGACTTTGGGAAAGAATTACAGAGGGAAGGGATACATGCGCAGGAAATTATATTGCAAGGGTTCGAGCAAAGGATAGCATGGAAGCAGTGTGAAAAATGCATAGGGGGTTCGCTCATTATATAGCCGATTAGGAGAGAGAAAGACAATGAATGTGCATTTAATACATACCTACCAATTTGAATAAGCATGATATTCGGGTAGAGCGGGAAAAATAAGCACGAATGGCACTTGGTTCATTTGGGACATGTGAGACGCGAATGCGCGAAACACGCGGCTCGGCCGATTCGGGCGAAGCGGGGAAAAGATGCACAAATGCCTTTTGGGACATGCGGGACGAAAGGACGCGAAACACGCGACTCGGCCGGATCGGACGAAAAGGTGACAATGGGTCCGGAAGAGTTTGGGACATTTGGGACGTGAAAGCGTGAAGTACGTGGTTCGGGTGAATCGGCCGAAAATGGAACAACTTGCCCGATTGAACCTGGGACACTTGGGACAAGAAAGTGCGAAGTACATGGTTCGGGTGTTTCGGCCGAAAATGGAACAACTTGCACAATTTGACTTGGGACATTTGGGACAAAAAGTTCCGACGGGCCCGAAAAAGACAAACTTCGGGGAAATCGGCCGATCGGGGAACAGAGCGCACTTTTGAACTTGGGACACGCGGGACAAAAATGTCCGACAGGCCCGAAAAACACACAAAATGACCCAAAAACGTAGATTTTCTCAATTTCACGACTTTTAACATTTTCAGTACAACAGAGAAGACACTTAAACTCAAAATTTTGAAAATTCACTTTCTTATATTTATGTAATATAAGTAGATTTTTAGTGGTTTTTCTTCTCCATGAGGGTTTACCACTTATATCTTTTGTTTATGTGTTTCTTCTCTTGTGGTATGGTTGTTTGAATTTATTGTGAAAACTAAAATAACAATGGTTGAATGTTTGTGATTGGATGAATGATAATGGCTTTTGTAATTAGTGGTTAATGAAATAATATTTTTATGGGACACAAGACACAAGACACAAATGAATTATTTTTTTATGAACGTGGTTCTCTTACCATCTTCCACTATGCTCCATAATTTGGTGAGGTCCATGTGTTTAACATCGTTATCCATAATTTTTGGGAGAATAGTTTCTTGAGAAAAAATGTGTTCGTCACATGCATATTAAAACCTCATTTTTATGATTTACACTCTTAAAAAATGAATAAGATGTAAAATTGGCAAGATGGAAGATATTTCACCAACTCTGGGGAAACTTAAAGCTCAATAAAGGAAATTTATCAAAATAAGAAAATATGGATGAAAAAACTTATAGAGAAAATGAAAAATGAAGCTCTTAGTAAGAAGACATTATTGGTGATTTAAAATTTGAATTAGGTTGTATTAAAACTTCTTAAAAGGAAAAATAATTGTTAGGGAAGTTGAAAAGGATAGGTGAGTATAATTCAAAAAATATTAGGAAAGTGTATAGATGAATTTCAAAAAGGGTGTGGCAGTTTTTATACCCCAAAGTGGATTTATCATTTTATAGATCTTCTCAAACTTATTTTAAATTGTTAAACATGCTCACCGGCTTACCAACATAAAGAAAGAACTATGGAACACTTCCACCTATTCCATGTGGGGCTGATAAAGATAACTAACAATATCCTATGCCTTTTGTCATGATTTCAATAGAAAGACGAAATGATGGAACACTTTCATTAGTGCAAAAATTACCACTTAAGATGATAAATATGATTTTTTTAATCAAATCACTTAATCAAGGTAGGAAATGAAAAATGGAATGGTTCTTGTAATTCCAAAATTCATTAATAAAATCAATTAACATCTTATCTATAAATGTGGTTGGTTAATTGACACCAATGAGCAATGATGGAAAAAAATAAAATTTCCATAAGTTCCATTAAAATATGATTTCTTCGATAAAGATCATAAATTTCAATAAAATGACTCCATACCAAAATGTATATTTACAAAGAGTACTTTGTTAGGACCTACAAAACTCATATTTTGAATTTTTGAGCAATTTTTTTGAAATACTCATTTTCATGAAAATAGTTACTATGGCTTAAACTAGTTGTTATTTTCACATACAATTTAATTATCATTGAAAACATAATGTTATGTTGTATGGGAATAATTTTTGAAATACATTGAAAATGAACATCTTAATCATGTTTCATTTATCGAAAAAATAAATTCCAGCTAATTTGAAACTATCATCCCTTACTTCCTAAAATTATCTAGATCCTCACTATTAAGTATGAATTTAATTAATTTCTTGGAAAATTTTGCATCTATATCTAACTCATGTAATTATTTTTCTTTTCATATGCACCGCTTTATTACATTTTCATTTTTAATATTTAGTAAAATGAATTCTTATTTTACCAAAGTTGAATTTGAGAAATGCTAGAAGCGCATTATGATATTAATGGTTTCATATTACATTATTATGATTTTGGATTCCAATATTTAAGGTTTTTGATTCTAATAATAACCATATTTTTAAGATCTTGACTGGAATTCTTTTACATTTAGACGAATGATTGTTACTATTTTAAATCTATTTAATTCTCACTCAAAAATTATAAAAAAATTATTATGATGAGTTTACTTTCCATATCAATTTGAAAGAGGATGAGGGTGTTGAGAAGTAGAAATCCTTCATTTATTACCATAAATTTGCATACATGGAGATTTAAATTTCTACTTTGTTATTTAAATTAATATTAATGAATTTAATGTTTATTTTATAAAGTAACTTTAGATTTAATTTATAATTTAAGTTCTTGGACTAGAATATCATTAGATTTATTGGAATGATGGTTATTATTGTAAATTTATTTCTTCTCATTCAAAAATTCTAATACAAATTTCATGACAAGTTTGTTTTTTATATCAATTGGAAAGAGGATTAGGGTGTTCAAAGAAGTAGACATCCATCATGTATTACTATAAAGTTTCATCCATGGAGGTATACATTTCTACATTTTATTTAAATTTATATTAATGAACTCAAGGTTTGTTTTATGATGTAACTTTAAATTTAATTGAGATTTTAGATTTAGATTTAATTTATAATTATAATTTTTTTTAGATAAGGTCAAAAAAAATTGGTTTTGAAGGACCCAAATAAACCCCTGTACAAAAAAGAAACCATACGGAACCAAAGATACAAAAAGAGTGGGAACACAAAGTCAAATAGAATTCACCAATCATGTGCAACCCAAAACAGGGCACGACCAATACCCGGTCTACATAGTTACGATTTTTTTTTCAAAACAAACATATAGAATTCCATAACAAGAAGATTCAAAATACATAACATAGAACCAAGAATGAAGTGCAACAAAAGGATTTCCATCAGTTCTCTTTTCTTGAGGAGGATCTTGTTTGAGTTCTCGTAATAGGCCCTCTGTCACAATAGTACCTAGTTCATCTTTCCATGAGATAGTGAAATTTTTGGGGTTATTCATAGAATGAGCCTTCCCATCAATTGCATGATGATCTCATCGTCCTTTGAGATTCTCTTCTCCGGTGCATTTTAACCTTTACATCCTCTGCTTCAAATTTGGCATTTTTGTCCTATATGAAGGATATCCTCTTTTCTTTTGTGATGATTTCCACATTCAGCCCACTTATTCTCTTATTTTGCACCTCAATTTTTCTGTGACACTCCCTCACTTCTTGAACAATATTTTTGTTGACTAGAAGGATCATGTCCGCCATAGATTCCACCCTTAGAATCCGAGCTTCCCAATCCACCATGTTTCTGTCCCTTTCCTTGCTAGCAAGACTTTACCCAGTGGATTTCTCACATTGTTTCATATTTGAGGGGATTGAGACCACTCTATGAACCTCACACACAATGGATTTTATATGGAATATTTTCCTTAGGCTTGAGGAACATAGGGATAAAATATAGGCTTGAGGAACATCGGACTTTCCTACCCACTCTTCTTCACCAAGTAGTGCCAAATCTGAAAAAAAAATAATACAATACAAAGATCTCTTCAAAGCACTCTCAAGTAAAAGTTACAGGTTGGAGAATAATGTAGATTTCTCCCTACGGTTCTCGGCCAAAGTGTCACGAGATCACCCAAAAAAATTGCACTTCACCGAAATTTATAGGATATCCTTTCTACACCCATTTTGTCTCATTTTGGATCAAGATCACATGTTCCTTTTCATTATCATTTTCATACATTTTTACATGTTTCTTTACATATACACATGTGTTTTTACACATACATGCGTATTTGACTACTTGATTGTCTTCTCTTTTTACAGGTCCGACCGTATGGGAAACAAGTAGTCAATAAAAACAACAACGCACACATGGTGGTTACATCACACACATGGTACTAAACATGCGAGTAAACTAAACACATTGACATATACACACGTAATTTTGCCTTAGGTTCACTCTCATCACTTTTCAAAATAAAATTCATCTTTAGTCTCCATGCTCCATCTATTCATCACTCCAAATTTTTTCTAGGCCTTTGGTATGTTTGTAGACATAAAATCACACACTTTGAATCATTATTTAGTCTCGGTCTCATACTTCTATTCATATGGTTCTTAAGTGAGAAAAGTAATAATTAACCCATGTATTTATCCTTTTTACATTGTTTGTTATCATAGTTTTTATCCTACACTGCACTTTCCCAGTTTGTATTATCATTATGTGTTTTTTCCTATTTATTACAGGGGTTCTAAGCTAGGAATGGGGCACCCCAAGTATCATGGTCCCCTTTATGGTGCTCACGATCCTCTTTGCAATTTACTCTCACCTTTTTGCAAACTTTATATCCATTTGATCTTTCTATATTTTTGGTGGTCATCTTTCTTGGGGTTAATTACAAAATTAGAACAAAAGAACCATATAAATATAAATTAATGTTACCATAATAAAGGACCAAACACTAAGCATCTACTATCACCATCTAGATTTAAATCCATCAAAGGAAATTAAAGCTACATTTGTATCCATCTAGCTCCATCAAAAGATAGACAAGGTTAGGTCATCTCGCATCACACTTCATAGGAGGTTATTCTATTATTTCTATGAACACATTTACTACATTCTACATCAAATTATTGTCTCGCTACTTCACAAAGTGTAAGCTGGAAAAAGAGAAACCTAGGGAATGATTTGCATACACAAATAGACCTATATTGGGTCGGATATGTAATGTAGCACTTAGTTAGTTAGTCCACCATTGCGGCCGTAGAGGACAATCGACCCCTTCATATGAATATTTATTTTTTAGGGATTTGATGCTTTGTTTAGGGTTTTGGAGGTGATTCTTCCATCTCCTATTCAAAGTGACATCCAAAGTAGTTCAACGACATTAGTGTTATGGGAAGCAAACACATGAAAACATCTAGTGACACCTCAGAGGATGTTTTCTAGCCATTTCAACAAACTAGGGCACCCATAGGTTCCCCTATCCCTTTCGTGATGCCCCGGTCCAATCCCTTTCTAGGTGTCACAAAGTATAGTTAGATATTCTAGATCTATGCTTTTATAGGATTTTGTACGGTTGTATCCTAGTCTTGTTCACTTTATCTCAAATGCAACACATTCCCATGACATCTACACATCATCTAAGGAATTCTTGACCCTCTCTTTCACATTAGTATTTAATATTTTCTAGCTTAGTTTTCTTCGATGTATTTCATCATTTTATTAGTTCATTTATTCAGTCATTTTATTGCTCATATAACATTAGATTAGACTAGAATATTTACATTTTAGTTAATCACTAAGAATAAGAAATTTAATTTTTCAAACCAAAAGGTTCATCCCCAATATCATTAGTGATATAATAGACAATACATTAAGGGGAACAATAACAAAAATAAAGGGTCCCTTGAAAGAATCATACTGATGGGAGACCCTCTCATCAAACTCATGAAACTTATAAGCATTGAGTGAGAGAGAAGTTGTAAATGAAAATATATGTAAATGACATTATGGGGATGATAGATGATAATATGAGGATAATAATGGATGTTTGGGGAAATAAAATATTTTATTTGTTTATTTCATCTTCTCATTTTATGTTATTTTAGACGTAACTTATGTCATTTTATAATTTCTTACTACATGTTATTTTAAATTAATTAATATATTCCTTTACAAAGGTGTTTGATTTAGATTATAATATATTTACTAGTCAATTATTTGGGTTTATACTATTTCAAGAAAATAATAGTTGAGTAATCTTGAACATTATTTTATACACATTTTTTCGTGTAACTTATTATTCAACACCACTTATTTCTAACTATAGAAGACTTTATGAATATACATTACAAGAAAATTTTAATTGAATTATATGCATTAGAATTGTGTAGGATAAGAGAAAGGCATACGAGGGTAATTATGTTGAATATATATATAATTTTTTTATAATTTTAATAGTATATTAATGATTATTCATATCTTTAATTTATAGCTTAAGTATATAGGAAACTTTGATGATGAAAGGAGAAATATTTGACCTCTTGGAGTAGATAGAGATGCATGGAGTAATTTGTGCATCAAATGTATATTATGGAAAAATATAGGGTTGTAGGCTTCTTAACCAAATAAACGGTATATTTAATATTGTAATCAACCCATGTAAGTAAATTATCCATCTAAATAGTAATGAGGTGAGAGCACAAAAATTTATTAGCCGATGCATCTTGCGAGTGTAATGAAATGTAGATGAGATCAATAATGAATTTATGTGTTCGTATAATTTATTATACATATATATTTTTGGTTTATATAGACTCGTTTATAAAAATAATTAACACATTTTTTTTCAGATAGCTATTCTTATAAGAAGAGTGTTAAAAATAAATTCACAACAAATAAAGTGTAAAATGCATTGACAACCATGAGATGGGAAAATCTTGTTAACAAGTGTGCCCGTGATAATCACTTTGATAATTTAAGATATGTTTTATTTAATTAGTTGTGAATTATACAAGACAACACTTATAAATTTTTATAATTATTTATCTCCATAGCCAAGGAGAGTATAAAAGGAGGATGAACAATAGTACTCCTAGATAGAGAATGATAAGGACAAGGAGGAGTATGAGAGTGAGGAAAAGAATAATAAATCATAGTTATGAAATTCATGATGTAACTTATATTGACATGTATTAAAATTTGGAATGGTACTTTTATCATTCCATTAGAATTGTAGCATTATATATTATTTTTTCTACAATGGAAATCGGTAAGTGATTCTACTTGTGAAGCCTCTTCATTGGAGGTCCCGGGTTAAAATCAACGTACCAATGTAACCCAAATGATACTAGTAAGACCCAATATTGCACCATAATTGAATTAAGGGGTCTCAAACCAACACCATTTGGGCCCATGAGATACCTTTTATGATACTTGAGTTATGAAGCGGAGTGATGTAATGGAGGAGAACCTTATTAAAGTAGGACATGGGAGTGGGAATGGGTCTTAACTTCTATTGATTGATCTACATTCAAATCTCAACCCGACGTGTTCCACTTGGACCACGTGGAGAGGTGTGACCCATACCCCAAGTTTTCCCCTTCACCACTTATTGAAAGTGTTCAATGGGCTCAATGAGAATGGAAATTGAGTTGATTATAACAAACTACATGTAACTCACCAATATCCTAATCACTTGAGCCATAATTTTGTTAACAATTATTGTTAGTGTTCTTTGGTAAAATAATAGTGTAAGTTAGTATTATATGATTTGTAATATACTAGTCATCTATATTTGTATATGTGAGATATTCATGGGGTGTTGAGATATTAGGAAGACTAGGAGCTTGTAGAGATATTTATGGATATACTCTTGGGATGATGATAGTAATTAACTCCATAATATGTGGCCATTCATCACTATATGTGTATGAGATTTGTATGGAATAAATGTATGAGTGAAAATTCTGCATGGAAAATCTCATTATTTGATTATTGTGTTGTGTTTGATTTATTATTATCTCGGACCAATTATTAGAGCTAGATCAATCCAAAGGAAGGTATTGAAAATTTGTACACATTTGTGTACAAATAATAATTGTTCCTTTGTATAGAACTATCAACCGAATGATCAAGTGAGGATGTATAAAAATAATTCCATTGTTCCACATTATCTCCATATTTTGTGATAGAGATTCATTCATCCATTTATTATTGAGAACTCTAAAACAACCATGGCATTAAGGCATTACATTTATTTGAAATATATTTTTAATTAAAATTTCAGATTTATTTGTGGTTATATTTTAGAAATTATCCATCTTCCACTTCAAATAACTCGTATTGTTGTTCGATCAACATCGAGCTCGAAACAATCACCATCAAAGTGTACGACTTTATCTGTCTTTTGATACAAGATCATTGGCGATTAATTTTGTAGTCTTTAAATCTGATTTTTATTCCCAAGTAAAAAGTCTATTGTATATTTGTATGTATTCGATATTTAATCTATTTCATATTATCATTTTCAGTCAAAAGTAATCAAATTTTATTGTAATTCTTTTTTTTGTTCTCATCTTGTTGTTTAGTGTTAAAAAAATTTTCTTGTTAATTGTTCATGTCAATCACTATTGTCATATTACTATCAGTCAATTCAATGGTAATCAAAAGTGTAAACAAGTTTCAAAACTTAAAAAAAATGTCTTACAAATGCTTTTTAATTGGTAACCAATGTCCTATCAACTATCGGGCTATTTTACATTGTGGGAGGGAATATTTTCTCACATGCACTTGAAACCCTATTCATTTAATTAAGTAGCATTTATTAGGGAAAGGAGGCATAAGGACTTTCAAGATCCTCTCAAAAGTTACTAGTGATTGGGTCGTACATTTTAGTAATAATGAATTAAGTGTGTGGAATTGATAAATGCCAAGACCGGAGACAAGAAAAAATGGAAACTAGTTTTGTTGTGCGAGATCGAGTTGTAGTGATCGAGTGTAGAGGCTACATGAGGTGATGAGGACTTTTTCCTCATTTATTTTTTTCATATTTTTCAAAGTGTGGTGTGTTTTGGGGAATAGAAATATATACAATATTCTTGTTCACATATTTAATGAATGAGCTTCATTTTCCTATGTAAACCCATGATGTAAAATGTTGTAGAGAGAACAAAATCACTAATGTAACATAGATCATAGATCTTGAAAAAGTTCATGGTGATCCAAAAAATCACATGAGGTGAATATTTGATGGGTTCCTATTCATGTCTAGGTCTGTGGAAACCCTATGGAAAACCATGGAAGGATACTAAGAGAATCCTTTCGATTTAATCAAGATCATGAACTACGAGAATGGGCATGCCTTTAAAGTCCGGAATACTATAGTTGTGAGTGTGAACGCTTTTCTACCATGTTTTCAATAAGGGGGTATGTTAGGAATTATTGGTTAGTGCTCCATACGCAAAATAATAATGTAAGTTAATATTATGTGAGTTGTAATAAACAACTCATATTTATTTGTATACGTGAGATATTCTTAGGGTGTTGAGAGATATTAGGAAGACTAGGAGCTTGTAAAGATATTTATGGAAATACTCTAGAGATAATAATAACATGAAATAAAGAAGTGATGGGTGGATGCAAGGAAAAAAATATGATTAGGGCATTTGTGAAAAGGAAAATTTCTCCCTTGCTTATGATTAGGATGATAAGAGGTTATTCTTCTTTGAGGATGGTGAATATTGAGAGTTATGTCAATGGTCATAGGTTTAAGTTTAGAAGCGATTGTTTGTGGGATATAATGTTTAAAAATGTTGAAGTAACCCACATTGGGTTAGAAATAAAGGACATACATTCCAGGTGGTTTCAAGGAAATAAAGAAATAAAATGTGGATGTAAGTAAGTTTGATGACACAAATTATGATGAGGATAGGAGGTGTGGATGGGTTGAGGAAGGAATGTCTCCAGATGAAGTTGGGTAGAGTGTTCTATTGATAGGAATAAAGAGGAGGCTTGTTGGGGTCTGCATGATATTGTTCAGTGTCCCTGGAATCCTTAGGTTACATCGAAATCATTATTGGCATGGAGTAATAGGACAAGAAAGAAAGAGGGTAGGTACCCGTGAGCTTAATGATAGGAATGAAATAAATCTTGAGGCTACCAAATTTGAATAAAAGAGGAAATTCATAAAATTTTGATACTTATGGGAGCCAATAAGTATAAATATGTCATTCCTAAGACCTATGGAAACACGAAGAAGAAGAGAATGCATGGAGTCTAGTGAAATAGAAAAATTGCAAACTCTATAGTGTTGTATGCATGAATTAGTTAGCTATGTAAGTAAAGTTGAAACTAACACCTAGTAGCTTCAATACAATGCTAAACTAAACCTATGCATCATCATGCTAAGAGCTTAAGTAAAGCTAACCTATCAACATTTCTACATTAAACATGAAATGAAAATTTCAAGCTAATATGTTTTTTTTTGTTTTTTTATTATTGGCAAATAGTTTTATCATGCTAAGAGCTTAAGTAAAGCTAACCTATCAACATTTCTACATTAAACATGAAATAAATATTTCAAGCTAATATGTTAAACAAACTAACTTCTATCTCTTATTGAATGCTAAATGAGGTGAGATTGAACCTATGTAGATCTATAGCAATCAAAGAGTTGATTATGTTCTTGAAATCCCAAGGTTTCTAAGAATGGAGTCTTGTCAAATCATGGCTACAAGACCACTTGACATATCTCCATATGAATTCAAAAACTTGGGTGGATGAATGCAAGAAATGGAGAAGGCTAACTCTTCTAATGGAAGAATGCTAAAAGATGATAAAATGGCTATAGTGTATACTCTATGTTCATCTAGGAGTTTAGTTGCAAATAGAAAGGTAGGAGGGGGCTCCTTATATATCCTAATGGATAGAATAATCTCTACATCCCTCTTCATTAGGGATAAATAGAGATGTTGGGTTAGATGTGGATAATAGAGGTTTAGAAAGGGTTGAGTCACCCTTAGGAGTGTTTAGTTTGTCCTTTAGTGACCCATGGGAATTGAGGGGATTTATTAATTAATCAAAGTGGTTAATTAATAGGTTTGGAAGCTTACAAAAGCTTTTTAGAGGCATAATTAGCATGATTTAGATTATGGAAGGGATTTAATCAAATAAATGATGATTTATTGATTTACTAGAAGAGGAAGCTAATTAATCAATAATAATTAATTAGTCTAAATAGAAAGGGGGATTAATTAACGAAAGGTCATTGATTGGTATATTTGTTAGATAGAAGGGTTAATTAACTAGTGTAATGTAGCTAATTAACGATGATAGAAGAGGAAGTGTGCTATATTGACGATATGTCATCAATTTGCAGGAAAGGGTATAATTAGTGTAATTTAAGTATTTAAATTGCTCAAGATAAATTATAGGTGTCTACATTTTCCCCTCTTTCGGTGGCGTAAGTGACACTACTTCAAAGATAGTAGATAAATACAATTTGAAGGTGTAGAATAAAAATTAGTAGAAGTGGGAGATGCCCCCTCAAGTGTCGATGGGGTGATAAAAGAAGGTTATCGACGATCAAAAAAGGTAAGAGAAATGGATAGAAGAATGGGTAGGGGTAGGATGCCCCAGGTGATTCAGAAGAATAATGTGGATAGGAGAATGATGTAGAAGAGGAATGATAGATGGAAAGAAAAGAGAAAGATTTCATCCAGTGTATTGAAACAACTTTATTATCATCATATTGCCAAATATCTACGTCATCGGTCCTTATTAAAAATATAAGCATATGATAAAAGTAGAATGACATGAAAATCCATACTAAAAATAATTTTCCATTGTTGAAAACACAAACTCAATGCAACATACAAAAATCAATGCAATATGAGAAGGAAACAAGCTCATTTAACAGGGAAAATAAGTACAAACACACATATTCCAACCAACAATGGTCAAGATGGTTGTACAAATGTTTTGTTATCAAGTTGAAGATCCCCAAATGTTCATGATTGATGACAAGGGTTAAAAATGATGCCCCAAGAAAGGATACATGCAAGGGAAGATGATGAAGGACACCAGGTCCAATGAGAAAGCATAGTACGCTATGAAATAGTACTGCATAACTATGTGTTCCCAGTGTAAGTCGACAAAGCAAGAAAGCTAGCTTTGTAAATGGTTGTAAATCTGATGATCTATGAGTCATTTGATCTATGAAGACATGAAATTTCCAGCAAGATATGGAAAGAATACCATGCACAAGACACGAGTTTTAGCTGCTATGAGTTGGTTTACCTAGTTTTGTGAGTTTTACAATTTTTAGGATTTTTTGAGAATTTTTGAAAAAAATATTGTTTGGATTTTGAATTGATTTTATTAATTTTTTTAGATTTTTAAGAACTTTTTTTTATAATTTTTTTTTTTTATGGTTTGGACAGATAAGAAGTTAGAATAATCAAGAAGAATCTCCCAGATGCAAAAGAAATGCCCCAGGGAGAAGAAAGAAGTAGCAGACGGAAAATAATGCCCTAATACAAACAGAAAAATTAACAAAATAATTATTTAATAAAAAATAATTATTCGATGGAGTGTGTAGAAGAAGGGATATCACCTAGGAGCAATAAAATTGTCCTAGTGAGAAGAAATGAGTACCAGGTGGAAAATAATGCCCTAGCATGATGAACAATGAGAAAAATAATTATTTAAATAAAATAATTATTCACGGCAAGTAGAAGAAGAGTTAGAGCAACAACAACGGTCAAAACAGTCTTAGGAATCATGGCCGGTGAGAATGGTTTAATATACCCCACCCAAGGGGGCGGGGTAAATCATCACAACCAATTCATTTGTTACACACTGCTGCCAAAATTTTACAACCAGACCTAATAATAGCAACGAGGACGATGGTGAGAGGATGAGCTCACAAGAGACGCACCGATTGAGTTTGGGAGTACGCCCAACACACAGACGATGGCTTCTTCATGAGTAGCTTGACCTACTTTTTCAATTACACATTTAATATTGTAATTAATGCTTTAATTAGTAGTGTAGACGTAGGGCATAGTGTAGGTGCACATGCACGGGGAACAAGTGCCCCTATGATGGTGCATGCACCGCTAACGTGCATGTCTGAGCACTAAAAATGTGTGTGCACACATACATATGCCCCAAAAATCATATGTGCACTCATGCACATGCATATAGTACATGTGTGCATGCGCATGCACCAAAACTCTAGCGCACACACAAGTAAGCATGAAAAACATGACGCAAACTATTTGAGGTGGATGTGCACATGCATGTGCACCGAAAGGGGATGCACATGCCTGACAACCTGCCCACATGCACAAAAGGGCGCTTAAGCACCTAAAAGAGATGAATAAGAGGGAAAAATGTAAAAAAATGACACTTAGAAGAAAAATAAAATTTAGTGGAGGATAGAAGAACAATAGAAGAACTTAGAAGAATTGTTAGTGTCTAATACATGCAATGTTTTATAGATACAGTTTCCAGCACTGCAAATGCGAGAATGACACACTCACATAGCTGAGATGGAGGGGAGCATGTGCCAAAGATACTGTTGTGAGAAGGCGATACTACTGGAGGTGGTCGGTTTAGGCCATGTAGCATGGATGCCATCAATTACCCTAGATCATGGCTTATTGACCACTTTGATTGAGCAATGGCACAATGAGAGCTAGTTCTTCAAGCTCCCATAGGAGATATTACCATCACATTAAAGGACATGTGGCAGATTCTAGGTGTTCCCATTGTAGGCTCGATGATTAAGTATATGAGAGATTTTGGTGGATAAGCGAGGCAGTTAGCGACATATTTGGCCACGATGAGATACCCCACGAGGGTATGACAATGTCTTTACATGATTGTATATATTTTCCAACCCTTCATAGGGGACCACTTTACTTGATGGCTCTTATCAGTGGGTTCTTACTCACTGATAAGACAAGGACATCGTTTCGATGGGATTGATCACATTAGTTCATGATTTTTCAGTGGTGAGTGATATTGTTGGGGACAATGCATACTGGCACATTTATACTAGGATCTACACTTGATTACCTACCACCATTAGAAGATGGTGGGGCTAGTGTATTTTCTAAAGATCTATTCATGGGACCATATAGTGATCAAGCACCCGTAGGTGCATTGCACACCCGAGCTCTAAAGGAGCCGACATATATGGCATGGGTCTTTGTGGGATATGATGTACAAGGGTACCTAGGAAGAATATACTATTACCGATGAGAGTTTGATGAGATACTAAAGATAGATATCATCGGAGGCCCCTATAGACACACATACAGTGGCATGAGGATGGATTAGAGATTAGTGTCTATGTAGTAGAGAACTTTCTTCTTGGAAGATGTAACTATATTACCAAGATATATAGGGTAGACCATTTTTAGTGATAGCTAGGTAGGGTTAAGGCGTCACTTAGTCCGACATGTAGTATGCTTGTTGTGATGTAAATAGGTAAACCATACGGTTACACATACAAGTGACTCGAGCCAAGGATAGTTTCTTACATGTGGTACCAAATGTTTCGGACCATGCCCAATAGGTTAGAGACCCAAGCACCACACTGGATTAAATGGCACAGTATGTGACTTTTTACGTAACATTTGACTATATAGGATGAGGCATGGGAGTAGGCATCAAGCAAGCACCAAAGATCTCATACAACAATGATGGTGATGACGTAGGTGTAGGTTGTCATTGATGATCCTTTTGATGGTCAACGACATGATGGGAAGGGTCCAGTCATGGGATCCTATAAAAATGTGGAAGGAGCCGGGATAGGGGTAGGTAGAGGGCCAGCCACGAGCCTTTGGGTCATGCATAGGGTCATGCACAAGTTCCTAGGCCCATATTATGGGAGCAAGGACTAGCTCATGGTTAGGAAGAGTCTAGGTTTAGTGACGGAGTTCTTGTAGTTTTTTTGAGGTTACCGGAAGATTAGGGTGGAGATGTCGAGGGATAGCTAGCTACCTTATGCAGCAAAGTATGCATGCAGAGATGACAACAACGAGAGATAAGGCCCAAGCTCATATTCGGGTTGTGATAGCATAGCGTGACCAGGCTAGAGCCTAGACCAACTAGGGAGGAGATGGCTCTATAAATTTCTAGAAGATACGTCGGATGGCCTCTAGATGGCTCGGGTGATGAGATTATTATAGGAGACCGGACTCGGATACATCCAGTGATAACCAAGAGAGATTGGATTTATGTAGAGTGAGTAGTGGGTCAGGGTGAGGTTACATGACTATCAATAGAGGTAATGTCTTTCCGGTGTATAGATGGGAAAGTGGTGACAACTTTTACCCATTAAGACTTGGATACAGTGGAGGCGAGCCTCCTATTATCGGTTGTTATATTATAAGGCGGTTCAATCTAGTAGCGGACACCTACCTATAGCCAACAGTTGAGTGGATCGATGAGATCAGAGAGGCCTCAGGCATCAGTGGAGCAGCCATGAGGGAAGCGTATAGGACCACATGGTACACAGGTTATGGGTCCTCCTCCATTATGCAGGCCATCCAATCCATTTGAAGGTTCTGGTCAACCATGACCCTCATTGCATCCATTGATTGTACTTGTATCATTATATACAAACCTCTTATGAAGGTGTTATCATTCTTGACAGTTGTATATGATGTACCAATTTTTGATGCATGCCTCTGATGAAGGCTTTATTTTTTTGATCGATGTATAACATTTTTATGTATGCCTCTAATGAAGGTATTTATGAGTTGCACCCTTTGATGGCCCATTTTGTATTGATGATGTATATCCTCTTTGAGATAGACATTTTATACTTGTATATATGGACATTTTGATGTGGCACAGTTGTTATGAGATGATGGATTTTATTTTTTTATGATTGATTACATGGATTATGGATGTGTCATGATGTTATATGGTTTGATTTCACACTTTTGTATGTATCATGATGATAGTTGAGATGTTTGTACCACATGTGTTTGATTTTGATATGATAGATCCATAGATGATATCAATTGGATTGTACATGTGATGTTTTAGATTAGTGGACAGGATGACATGATGATATTGGTGCGGAGGGGATAGATTTTGATATTTTTTATCCCTCTTTCCTGCATTTGATGATACTATATGTGATGATTATCTTAGAATTCATATATGAAGTATACTTATATTTTTATTTATATGATGTTTAGATGATGTTAGATGTGATGAATATGATGATGTGATTAAAAAAACTATGTTCATGTGACAAACAAACACAATCAAATTTTAATAAACCTAATCATTCATACAATGTTAATCAACATGAATTAACACAACTATGTACAATTATTTACAATCATGCAAAAACACACTTCATATGTACACGTAAAAATAAATTTAAGAAAGAAAAGATGAATCTTATCAAATTATGTCTAAGAAATAAACTATACAAATGTACAAACAAGCAACAACTATACAAGCAAACAATGCACACAAACAAAGCAAGAAACAAGATAAAGTCAGTAAACTAAAGTTATGTTTTCGCAAGATTGTTTTGTGAAACATGTTTATACTATTTTTGTGGTGTTGTGAAATAATTTTCTATTATTTTTTTCTTTTGTGAAACAATTTTCTATTGTTTTGTGATTTTTTTACGTTTTCCAATGTTATGCACAGGTAACCGAGAAACATGGATGCCCTCAGCGTTAGACGGAGAATATATAAGGGCAAGTGCCATGTGTTTATAAACAAGAAGGTGAAGTCACAAAAGTGCCCCTAGCGTTAGATGGGGATATAAAAAGACCATCTCTTCATCGATTTATAAGAGGAGAAAAATCCATATCAAGGCTTGACAGGATAGGTTCACAGGGAATTTCAAATACAGGTGCGAAACTATCCCTAGGCTAAGTAAAAGTACCCTCCAGATACAAGATGCTTGTGAACAATAAATCCTCCTAAGGCGTCGAAAACTAGTTTTCACCAAGGGACCTATCCAAAGTGCCATAATTGTGTGGTTTTCACATATGGATGACTGCTTTCTCTTTTTCTCTTATTTATTTTTTTCTATTCGATCATTTTTACTCTCTTTTTTGTTTACTTTTTTATTTTTTGTGCCATGCTTAAGCATGGCATTCATAGGTTCATGGAGTTCATCACCATTGGTATGGGAAATTTTATATGCTCCTGTACTATATTTGGTTACAATGATGGAGGGTCCTAACCAATGTGGTTTAAACTTTCCTTTCTTCTCTCTTTCTGCCCTTGTGTTGAAATGAGTTTCTTTCATGACTAAATATCCAACCTAAAAATGGCGAGGTATGATCCTTTTTTTGTAATTTATAGAGACTACATTCGATACACTTTGAGATGGTTAAGGGCAAAGATGGGCTTTTCATCCAAGAGATCTAAGTGCACGGCTGGCCACTATGTAATCCTCATCATTGTCCAAATAATCCCTAAGAGATATTCTTAGGAAAGGAATCTCAATTTCCAATGGGAAGATGGATTCGGTTCCAAATACTAGGGAATAGGGTGTCACACCAGTAGGAGTGTGAATGGAGGTCCTATAATCCCAAAGGGTTGGGTGAATTTGCAAATGCCAATTGTGACATGTCTTACTCACCATATTTTCCATGATTCAAACAAATTTTTGTTAGTGGCTTCAGCCTACCCATTACCTTACGAGATAATATGTCATAGAACACTATAATTTTATTTGAAATCGATGAAAAAGATATTTTACTATCTTATTCTTGAATGATTTTCCATTGTTAGTAACTATGGCCATAAGAATTCCATATCGGTAGATAAGGTGATTCATGATAAAATTTAAAATATGAGCTCTTGTAACATAAGTCAAAGGAACAACCTCCACCCACTTAGTGAAATATTCTATAGTTGTGATGATGTGAGTATGACCATCAGATGAGGTAGGGGTGAGCTTTCCTATTAAATCTAGTCCCCATTTAGAGAATGGCCATGGGGTTGTGATTGGCTGCAATAATAGCTATGATGGCGTATGGATGAAATTTCCATAATTTTGACATAATACGCATTTCCTTACATAGTTGTAGTAATATGTTTCCATAGTAGGCCAATAGTAGCCTACTCTCAACAATTTCTTATCTAGAACCATTCTGTTTGTATGGGCACCGCATACCCCTTCATGTACCTCTTTGATTTCTTGGACTGACTCTGTTACATCTAGACAATGCAATAAATTCCCATCGTAGCCATGATGATAGAGCGTATCTCCTAAGAGGGTGTAACGGGCTATTTGGCGGATAAGGCTTTGTTTTTGGAATGGGAGATGTTAGGAGGGAAGGTGTTGTGTTTAAGATAGGCGTAGATGTGCACATACCATGGGGAATAGGGACCAACAAATTCACAAGACAAACATGATTTTGGCATGTCATACATAGGATGGTGTAGATTATAAACAAAAATGACATATCATTGCTCTCTAGTGGAATTCACAAAGTATAGAACCTATGGTTTCCATAGCATATGTGGATCTATTTTGTGCTCTTGGAATTTGTTTGAATGTAATACGCATAAAATACTCTTTCAAATTTTCCACCAGTTTCTTGTAGGGGATGAGTTTCTCATCCTTGACTTTATATTCATCGTTAACTTGTTTGATGATCAATTGTGAATCACCAACGATCTTAACATGATGGATATCCCATTTGATTTCCAACTTCATCCCAACGATGAGTGCCTCATATTCCATAATATTATTTGTATAAGGAAAACCAAGGCAAAAAGCTTGAGGTATAGGGTCTCCTGAAGGAGTAATTAATACCACACCTGCCCGAACCATGAAAAGTAAAAGATCCATAAAAGTGCACTTTCCACATGACAGATTCCTCAATATACAGTAATGAAGCATCTAATAGATCCTGACTTACAGGCTTTGTTCCTGTTAATGGTTCTTCCTCTAAGTAATTGATGAGTAATTATCCTTTTATCGGATTTTGATGTACATACTCAATGTAAAATTCACTTATTAGAGTGATCCAATTAGCCATTCTACTTGTAAGGGTGGGTTTTGACAATAGGTTCTTAAGAGAGTCAAACTTGGATATTATCTTGGTTTTAGTATTTAATAGGTAATGGAAAAAATTTTGGAAGGTAAAAAATATATCCAGACAAGCTTTTTCAATTTGAGGGTAGTTGAGATCATAAGCAATGAGAGTACAACTGAGATAGTACACAACTTTTTCTTTGTGGCCGAGGTCATATTGGACGAGAAATACACAAATAGAAAATGTAGTAGTAGGAGTGGCTCATCGGGAGTTGAGGAATGAGGATTGGTGGATTGGATAAGTATTTCTTAAGAAAATAAAAGGCTTGTTGTTGCTCTAGTCTCCAAATAAAGGAAACATCATTTTTAAGTAGATGTGTGAATGAATTACACATGTTAGCAAGTTGGGAAATGAAGCAAAGCGTGAGATGGATTGTATCTTTCCTTGCAAGCTGTGGAGTTGTTTGATGTTTTTAGGAGGAAGCATTTTAGTAATGGCAGTAACTTTAGCTAGGTATACCTCAATCCCTCTTTGTGATACAATGAATCCAAGAAAAATATCAGAAATTACACCAAACACACACTTCTTTGGATTCAATTTGCCTTCTAATTCCCGTAGGTGTTTGAAGATAGGCCGAAAATCTCAAGGTGATCTTCTCTTGTTTTGGATTTCTCGAGGATATCATCCACATAGTCTTCCCTAATGTCATGAATTATATAATCTAAAATCATGGTAATTTTCCTTTGATAGGTTGCACCTGTGTTTTTAAGGCCAAAGGGCATTACCTAATAAAAAAAAATATCCTATGGGGTTGTGAAGGTCATATTTTGTTGATCTTCATCTACGATTTTGATATGGTTGTAGCTTTAAAATATATACATAAGAGATAACATTTTATATCATGTCATTGAATCAAATATCATATCAATATTGGGAAATCAGAAATCATCTTTTGGGAATGCCTTATTAATGTCTCTAAAGTCTATGCAAATTCTGATCCTGACAGGTTTCTTTTGTATGGGGACTATATTTGATATCCATTATGAGTAATAAATAGGTCTAATGAATCCTACCACTAGCAATATTTCTAGCTCTTATTTAACTAGAAGATCCACCCGTGGATGTATTTTTCTAAGCTTTTGTTTGATGGGCTTGGTGTCTACATGCACCACTAGGTTATGCACTACCAAGGTTGGATCCAAGCCCGACATATCCTTATAGGACCATGAAAATACAACTACAAACTCCCATTGAAGTATGGTGAAGGTTTTTTGTTCCTGTTCTTAGAGTGAAGCTCCTAGGTTGACTATCTTTGGATCATCTTTTATTCTAATATTCACATCAATGGTTTCTTCTACTAGCATTTTTGAAAAATCCTCCATATGCATAGGATTAGGAGGAAGGTTGAGATCTTCTTCCAAGGGTGTCTCTATGAGATTTTCACCCTTGGTGTGGTCACTTTTCTTGTCCATTGATTTTTTCACTTGTTTGTTAGCTAATGCCTCAAAGAGGTTTTCACTATGTGACTTGGAATTTGTTTTTGTTGAGGCTTTTTGTTGGAACTTTTTCCCTCGATTTTTCTTAATTTTTATTAAGCTGAAAAATCAAATTCCTCACCGAAGTAGGTGTAGGTATCTAAGTCAATGTAGAAATATTTCTTATGGTCTCCAATCAGAATTATAGATCGATTTCCCATGAATTCCGCAATGGCTTTGTCATTTTCAAAGATATCTAGTGGTATGTGATGTTGTTGTGCCCATTCGAAAATGAAATGGTAAACAAGTTCAATTTAGGTTCATTAGGCATTATGGTAAGGACATCGGTATCCATGAACAAGTTTGTGGAGGAAATATCCTCGTATTTTCTATAGTGGTAATCTGTGTCACCTTGTTTAAATAATAAGAGCTATCTTCATTCTCGAACAAGTGGCATCTTAATTGTTGGGGTGTGATCCATAGGGTTGAGTGCTTATACTATACCACTCTATCTTGAAATGTGGAAGAGAAACTAGTTCTCTCGGTCTTTGCTCATTCTTTCTGCATCCTAGACCCTTGTAGCCCATGGAATACATCATTTGGCTAGACTTCTCATACTCAAGGATTTTGTAGCAAGTTGGTTGAGTATCTTCCAGACCCAAATCGTAGGTTGGTCTAACAATTTATCTTTAACAAGTAACCCCGGTAGAAATAACCGAGATAGTTTTCTCATCTCTAGGCCCTCCGACATGATAGTTGGGTCGGCCTCTTGTTTTAGGTGATAATGATAGGTTTGAAACCAAAAGATCTTGTTGGACATTATATTCTCCATAACCATATTACAAAACCTTCATATCCTATGAATCAAAAGGAGAAGTTGATGTATAATCCTCATGGGAGTAAGAACTTAAGGAATTTGAATCTACCCAAGACTCTATGGCATCGATAGAACAGAACAACTATATCAGCAAAGGGACACGTATAGGCACCTTTATGCACAAACCTATTAAAATATTTACAGGTGAACAAAAAGCTCTGGATATCCTTGTATTGTGACAATGTGTCCCTCATGTTTCAATTTGATGCACCGATAGAACGATGATGGCATGACATGCATGGTATGAATGCATGGTCAGCCAAGAAGCATATTGTATGTAAATTCTACGTTCAAGACATGAAACTTTGTCTACGATGACAAGTGGGTTCTACTTCCATGGGTAATGTGATTGTGCCATCGATTCCCACTACATGTTGTCATAAGTGGTTATGGTAATGATGTGGGAATTGATATCTTCTTCTGTATATCCTAGTTGTTTAATTAATTTCAACATGTATATATTCATCCCTGATTCATTGTCCACAAGAACCTATTTTATATTTTAGCGGGTAACGAATACCTCAATATATAGGGGGAGATTATGTGTTGGATCTTCAATAGGGATATCCCTATGATTAAATAATTTGTACTCAGTTGGTGTAATGTTTTCCACCACAACTTGAAGATGTGAAGGGTCTAATTTTAGTGGCACTCCTAACCCCCGAAGAGTTTTATAAAAGTTTTCCTTATGTAAATTCTATATTTTGATAATACTCAAGATTAAAATCTTGACAGATGTCTTCTCAAGTTATTCTAAGAGGTTTTACCTACCATCTTGCGGTGTTGATGGAGAGGGTTTAGGAATCAAGAGGTAGGCGCGTCTTGTTACCGTAGTGTAATCCTTTCACTTGATCTGAATGGTGTTCACATGGTCGAGTAGGAGAGTGAATAGATCTAATGAGTGAATCATAATGATTATTGTCCTTCTTGGTAAATAAATAATTCTCCACTTTGTAATATGGGATGACTCTCCTCGATCCATCTTTTGCTCATTTGACTTTCCATGTTAAGGGAATGGTTATTTAAATATTCCCATCTTTTCTTTTGGCATTTGATTTTTCTCTAGGGTGTCCAATTCTACTCCCCATTGTAAATGAGATCTTTGTTATAGTAACGAATTCATAGACATTTTTCTGTTTTGTGTCCCTTAACATGATGTAATTCACAATAGTCATGCTCTTTGTACCATGATGGTTTTGGAGCATTTTCATTGAAGAGTTGTGTCATGAAATAAGTCATGATGTGATTTGCATCCAATTACTTCAATATCGACGATGACAAAGGCTCATTGAGTGGAGTGAACATTCTATGTTTAGGTGGTTCTTTGGATAGGTCCTTTGGTTAGTTTAAAAGGTTGACCAGTTTGAACCATTTGTACACGTTTGGAATATGTGATTTCTTCTCCCACCACATTCTTGTTTTTGTTAAATATTTTAAGATTTTCGTGGGTTTTGCATTTTGGTTATCCTTAGAGTGTGATTTAATGGTTCCTTTTACAATAAGGTATTTCACTATTTGAATTCCCTTTTCAATAACCTCTTGGAAGGTTTGAACACAATGCATTTGTAGATGAAAAGTGATGTTTGGGTGGAGATTGGGCACAAATATAATCACCAGGTGTTTTTTAGGGAATGCACAAGGGAAGCGACTGGCTATCCCTCTCCATATTTGCAAGAAGCTAGAGAATGTCTCGTTAGGATGTTGTTTAGTGGCACAAAAATCTGCCATGGTTATGTCACTTTCTATGTTGTATGAGAAGTTTCGAACAAACCTTTCTACCAATTTAGGACATGTGAAAATAGACCCACGAGGTAAGCGAGTGAACCATTCCAAGGCTTGGCCCACTAGACTCTTTGGAAAGAGTCGTATGAGGTAATTGTCATTGTAGGCCACTTCTTGGCATGCCATGTAAAAATATTTTACATGGTCTCCGGGTCACATTTCCCTCTATATTTGTCAAATTTTGGCATGTCAAAATTTTTAGGGAAGGGTTGAAGCGTCATATTTTTATCAAACGGATGGGGACATAGCTCTTCGTATTGATATTTTCTGTTATTCCCACAATACTCTATTAGAGGCTTTCAAGTTTTTCTTTCGTATATAACATTTCTTGAGTGACTAATTGTTCTTTGGTAGGAGAATCGTGGATATTTATATGATTTTTTTCCGTATTATCTCCTCCTTGACTGTCCATATGAAGTTCACTAATTTTAACCTTAGGTTTTGTCTTTCATACATTCTTGTTTGTTTCTTTTTATACATGAGATGTTAACAAAGCTAATTTTAAACTAACATGATTCTTGTTTAGTTGTGGATCCTGAAAAATGGGTAATATGGAAGGTGAACAACACTCAAGGGATGAGTGATCAACTAATAGAAAGTGATAGAGGACTTGATGTCAACAATAAAATGGTCGAAGATGTAAGGAATTGAGGGGCTTAGGTTTAGGTTTACCTTCAAGTGAAGACAAATGATAAGCACTTGATCCATAGGCATGGGTAATGATATAGGGTCCAAGCCAATTAGGAGCAAATTTTCCCTGCTTACTTTTCTCTTCTTTGGTTACATGTTGATTTTCCTTCAGGATGAGGTCACCGACCTGAAAGGTTTGTTTGTGAACACATTTTTCATAGGCACATTTGATACGTTTTGGTAGATTGATCCCCTCATACTCTAGTGTATCACCATTCTTGTCAAAATTCATCACTCTTTCCCCCTTCACATTTTAGTGTTTTTATTAATATTAGAGTAGTGGTTAATCTAGTATTTCTAAGGAAAGTATCCATCCTTAATTTAGAGGTTTATACTAAGGGTTAACGTCCCACTCCTTAGAGATACTAAATTTTTGTTCTATAGACCTTTAAACACTTGATAACATACCTAAATCAAAAGGGTGCAAAAATTATCTTCCAACAAAATATTATATTTAACCTTCTTTCACTTTTATAAAAATTGAGGAATCACATCTCTATCCCTGTCTCCCCCTCCCTCCCTATTTCTCCCTCTCTCACTCCCTCTCTCTCCCTCTCTCTCCCCTTCTCCCCATCTCTCCCCCTGTCAATTTGTTTCTCTTCCCTCTCTCTACATATTTGTCTCTACCTTATCTACCCCTCTCTCCCTCTCTCATCTCTTTATATCTCTTCATCCCCCATCTCCCTCCATCTCTCACTCCCTCCCTTTGCTCCCCCTCTATCCCTATCTCCCTCTCCATATCCCTCCCTCGTGAACTCTCTCTCCCCTATCTCTCCATATCTATCTCCCTCTCTCCCTCTCTCTCCCACTATCACTTATTGGCACTATATCCCTCTTTATCTATCTATCTCTCATCTCCCTCTCTCCTCTCCCATTATCCCACTCTCTCTCTCTCTCTCCCAAATTTTATCCCTCTATATATGTGTGATTGTGAATGTGAGTGTTTGTGTTTGTGTTAGTGTGTGCATGTATGTTAGAAAATGTGTGTATGTGGGTGGGTGTGTGCATGTTAGCACATATGTGTTATTTTTTGTGTGGATGTTTCCACACAAGTGCACACACATACATGTATATATGTGTGTGTGTGTGTGTGTGTGTGTGTGTGTGTGTGTGTGTGTGTGTGTGTGTGTTTTACATGTGTGTATGTGCATGTTAGTGTGTGTATTTGTTTGTGTTGATTTAATGAAATTTAAATCTTTATCAAAGGACTTAGATCAAACAAATATAATAGTAATGAGAAATATCTAACATTTAAAGTAAAAGTAAGTGTTTAAGATAACAGATAAGAGTGACATATCTTGTATTAAGAGATTTGGACTAATTTTGGTATAGAAAAAATAGGCTATAAATACTAAAAAATGGTTTTGAAAGCTTTGTTTAAGAAACTAGGATCTGGAACCTCTTAAGATAGAATTACCCTAATGGGTATAGGACCATCCTAGGCACTAGTGTCCAATCTAGGTGTTGGTTTCCTAACAAGAGTTGTTTTTATACTCTTTTCAGGTCGAACTTAGCTTCTTCCTTTCCCTATTTTTCCCATCCAATTATTTGTAGGGTTTCTGTGTCACTCATGTTCCTAAATATAAAACCCTAGTTAAGCTGCACAAGGCTCAAAAATGCATTATATTGAATAAATAATGCATACAATTGAAGTCAAAATAACCTCGATGCTCTCCCCAATGTGATTTTAATCTACCACTACATTAAATTTCAAACTCTATGTAATTATAATGTGTGTGTGATTGAATCATGACCCTTGAAACTAGCTATCCCTTGTGTCGGGCACACCGAGTTAGTGGGATACAAATATTTTCACCCCAAGATTAGTGTGTGAGATGGAATTCATAAATATCCCATCCTATGTAGTGAATAATGCAGCCAAAATTTATTCCTTGAATGTTGCTCTTTACCCAATTAATAAATAGTAAGTATTAGCCCCAAGTTGTCCTCTTACCCTTAACAATATTAAGTCGTGTGTGTGTGTGTGTGTGTGTGTGTGTGTGTGTGTGTGTGTGTGTGTGTGTGTGTGTGTGTGTGTGTGTGTGTGTGTGTGTGTGTGATTCCCTTGTTTGAATTTTGTAATTAAGAACAAAACATTCCAACCCATGGTGATAAAAGAGAGTTTAGTAAAGAAATCAAATGTTGTGTCATTTCAAATTTGAAAAATAAAGGAAAAGGATAGAAGTGCCAAAAGAGGACAACGGTGTATGGGAACTCTCTTCCCTAATGGGTTATACTTGTTATTACGAAATCATTGTACCCACCGAATGGCTTGAAGGTGAACATGAAATTTGGCATGATTGTGTAACATAGGATCACCTCTCAAATTGTGGGACTTGGGCTTGAGGTGAACCTCTGGAGAAATTCAGATTTCTCTTCCTAAACTAAACACTACACTACTCCTAATGCAAGAAAAATAGCTACCTAGATCTATGCTACTTTTGGCGAGAAAATTTTTCAAGTGAACAAACTTGTGGATTTCATTCCAATGCTCTAGGAATCTAAGCTCCTCTACTTAATCAGTGCGAGATGTTGTATATGCATGCACATGAAAAGGTGGATTTATATGGTGGCCTTTCAACTAGGGATCCAACAAGGACACTCCACTAACCCTATGGAAAAGCTTACAGATACCTGCAAGAGAGGAATTTTTCTATAGAGAGGGAAAGGGGAGTGAGAAATTAGATAGGAGAACTAATGTTGCAGGTAGAAAATCAGATTCCTACATACATCAATTAGAATTTTTATCACATGCATCAAAATTAGGAGGAAACAACTCTATGCATAGCAACAAGACCAAATGGAATTTATGATCACAAAGTCTCAATAAATCCCTTAGTCAAAAAAGGCTCAAAACTCCTTCTTCTTGTATTGATTTCTTAAACCAAGTTGTACATAGTATGAGAATGGAGGAAAAATAGAGAGTGGGGAAAGGAAGAATTTGGCTATCTCCTTTGTTCTCTCAAGGTAGAATGCACTCTTGAGCTTACAAAATTAATGACCAACCCTTTGAAATGGGAATGGCATTACAATTTATAGAATGAGAGGCGATTTATCATCTACCCCCAATGGATTTTCATATGTCCTTGTGCAACTTAAAAATTTTCAAATTCCTAGGAGAATATTAAGTCCCTTTTTATAATATACAGGTGACTTATTACATTAGGAACATTAGGACATGAAAAGTGAAACCCCAACATGAAATTAGAATATTAGAAAGTGAGAGAAAGTTGGGGGGAAGAGGAGAGAGAAAGAGAGAGAGAGAAGAAGAAAGATGTCATTCCCAATGAAATCTTTTGATCGTCATTGATTAAAAGCTCCAAATGCAATGAAACTCTGAATCTTCAAACTCCTTGCACACTATGAAACTTCTTAAATTATCTCAAGAATCCTCACCAAGTTGAGTGAACTATTCTAATGATGACTGCAACTCTGAGCCTGTGTATGATATACTATTTTTAGTGAGAGGGGATTTTTTCCTCTTCTCAACCATAGTGATGTGATGAAATCCCTCAATCGATCTAGTGCAGATTACCCTTGCCTCGAGCGCTTTTGGGTTGACCTAATTTTTTTAGTAAGTGCTAATATAGGGAACTTACTATTTTTATTAAGTGTTCATTTTAACTATTTTATTCTCTTTCTACTCTGGACAATCATTACGGCTTCCTAGTGACCTTGGGTACACACTTTGCTTATGCCACAATTACTTTTGATGATGAATTTCTAAACATAAGAAGTTTGTATAGATAAAATTACTATTTTAAGAAAGTGTGTTTCCAGTGCTTGGTTTGCGATGGAACATAGTTTTTAGACTAGTCTCTTTGTCACAACCATGTGCTCTGAATTTCACATAATTTTTCGCACTAGAATGTTGGGAAATAAAATTTAAAATTTTCATCTTACGGTGGCTTCAAGCACGGAGCTGCCATGGCGGCCATTAATGGAGCTCAAAATTTTTAATTTTGGTTTTTGTCTTCGTTTGCAAATGAAAAAAATCCATTGCAATAGGTTTTTCATTTAGAGCTTGTGTATAATTTTTTAGCTCATTTCCATTTCGCAGAATCTTTGGGAAATCCGATGAATGTGAGTCGGTGCATGAAGTGAGGATTTTGTTTGAAAAAATAATTCTTGGCAGCATCTAACCTCTTGTTTATTGCATCTTGATCACCTTTAAAAATGAAGAAGTATGCAAAATATGTAATCTTGATTTGACTTGTACTATGTGAGATATGACTATTTCTTGATTGGGCGACTTCAAAGTTATCTGGCAAAAAACCTTCATTTTCTTCCCGTTCTTTATTTCTTGGGCACTTGTTATCATTCCATCCCTTAAAAATATGTATTTTCATGAATTAGGTGTTTATGTGGCCATGGCGGATATGGTTTGGATCAGAAATGGAGGGTGGGTGTCTGCAGACAAGCTTGAACAAAGCCATGGCATCCGAGGAGATGTGGAGGAGAAAGGAGAGGAAGAAAATGGGTAAGTGCCAAATTTAAATTTTCAAAAAATACACATAGAGGGGAATTTTTTTGTCCCTGATGTCCCTTGCCTCAGGGATGTGAGGGACATCAATTTCAATAGTGGTCAAGAGGACGACACATGTCCTCGATCCGACAATAGGGGATTTTCTTGAAAAAACACTAAAAGCACTAGGGGATGAAAGTCAGACACACGGATGACCAAAGGACTCCCCATAGCATTTGGACTAATTTCTCCATTTCTAATATCCCTAACCTTAGGGACATGAAGGACATAAAATTCCATGGTGGTCCTGGAGCTGACACGTGTCCTCAATCCAACGATAGGGAATTTGAGCTCCAAAAATGCACCTGGGCTGAACTATCAAGTATGAAGGTCACATGAGGGTCCCAGAGGTCACATCGGTGCTAGATGAATTTTTCCAAGATTAGTGTACCTGACCAAAAGGACTTAGGGGACATAAAATCTTTCCAAGCTCTGGTGTTGACATGTGTCCTCCTAAAAATGAATAACTCTGAATTGTCTCCAAGAGGGTAACTTGGAATGATGATAACTTGAGCTCTTGATGGAATTTATTGGTAAAATTTTATATGATCCTAACTAGAAATGATATTTTTAATCTAATGGTTGAGGTCTCATGTCTTTATTATTCTGTTTCATCCCTGAAAATTTGATTTTTTATTTAATACTCCACGTGTACCTAGGAAAACTTCATACGAGACCTAATGCACCAAAGTGTTGTGAAGAATATGGTTTCAACATAGTATAGGGCTTGGAATTCTATTTCCATGGATTTTTATTTTCTCCTATCTCCATCAAAATCTCCCAAAATCACCTTCCAAATCTCAGCGGTTGTTTTGGTGCGTGCACACTTACTAGCCTATGAACCTTAGTTACGTGAATCTACTCCAACTTCTCTAAGCCCTTCTAGAATATTCCCAAATCATCTCCATGATGTCCTAGGACCTTCAAATTACCTCCATGTCCACTTAGACTCTTCTTCTCCACTCGTGAGATTTTTTCCATCTCTAGGAAGGCCAGTGATAGCCCTTCCCACAACTTCCTATAGCTTGCAAATGAACTCATAAAATCACCTAGGGGGAATGAATGAACTTTCCTAAATCATCGAAGTGGATGAGATAAATTTGAATGGTAGGTCACTTAGACTAACTGGATAGAGCCGGGTTGTCGTGGAGTGATATACTTGAAAATTTTGGCACAAGGGCATAGTTTTCGTGATCGGAAATTATCAATTTCCTTATTTCACATTTTGCATGAAAACAACTAAATTTAAAAGGGATTAGGAGAGAGATTTGTAAGAAATAAAACCTAAACTTATAAGTGGTGATGCACAAGGAAAAGGGGTTTCTCTAGACAAAATTTTGGCTTTCCAATAAAGAGAGATGATCACGAGGAAGAATGAACATGCAATACAAACCCAATTTACATACAATACTTCACTCCTTAATAAACACAATGACCTCAAAAACTTGCAAAAGAAAAATTGGTTGAAAAATTCACTGTAAACATGGGAGAGGAAAATATAATCTTAAAAATCATGTAAGGACATGAAATTGATCAAAAATAATAACTATCATTAATTAAATCACTTGCACATTGCATCATTACAGTGGGGAAAGGCATAGGTTGTGATTACAATTTTCACAAGAAATGCTTCTGAGCCTACAAATTCACAAAAGTTGAGCTATTGAAGAGAGGGGAAGCTTGGAAGAATGTCTAAACATTTTTTAAATGAGAAAAGAGGAGAAACACTAGAATCTAGGCAAGAATGTAACAAATAGTTAATCATGTTTGTTGGCCATGCTTGCCTCATTAATTGCAACTTCACCTTTCGAGGAACTATTTTAGGAATGAATGAATTTTAAATTTTTTAAAAGAAAAACTTAAGAAAATCCATTTCCTAATTATTTCATTACATACTTTTCGTTCTCCCAATTCCAATGACTATAATTTTGTAAAAAATAGACAACTCGGGAGGAAGTTATGGCTTGTTGGGAAAAATTTATTTTTAGGCATCCTCGATAGTGTACTCTAGCTCTCAAAAGCTGCTTGCATAAATTCAAATGTTAAATTTTTCCTCCATTTAATAAAAATAATATTTTAATAAATTTTTAGAAGGTACCCTAATATTATTTGTGGGCCTATGAGTTTAATTTATGCATGAAGAGGGTCTCAATATGTTTGCATTGTTGGTTTACAAAATGGCTCACCAACCACCTGAATTTCATTTGGTGGCTAGAGAGATACTTCATTTACTTTTGCAGTGAGCTCCATACCTTTGACCGAGTGATCCAACGTTTTTTCATGGTGATTTATTCTCAATTTTAAACTAACCACTTTAAGTGTGGTTGTTGGCCTTAGCACATATAGTCCTACAACATGTAACTCGGTGGACCGCATCTTGTATGGCTCAATTAATCTTACCACCCTCCTTATCTAACTCAGACAACATCTTGGCTTCACCTCATAAATGTTTTGCATTAAAAAATGACCACATATTGCATTGAATTATTTGTTTTCTACAAATTATGTATTTACTTAATTTTTGGGCTCAACGTTTCTTAACTATCACCTATGTTATTTGCCAACTCGCCCCATGGTTCATCAATCCCCTATACGTCACATGGTATTTCTATGGGTGAGCCCCAAATTTTTAATTACCATGCCACATTGTTTCTTTGAATAGCGCAAAACAATCCCCGTATGTGGTTAACTTAACCACTCCTAATGATTCATCATTAACTCGGTATTTAACCGAGTGTGACATATCCCACCAACCTTAAGAGTAACACTGCCATGCTTGTTGAATGACCTAAGAGAAATACGTTGGGCTATTATACTTCTCATACTTAAACTCGACTTTGAACCTCCAAAATGTGACCCTCTCAAAACTCTAAATTTGGAAAGAGCTGATTCGAAATCTGAAGTTTGAATTTCAGACTTTGAAGTTAAGAAGTTGAGATTGCATTTCATCGACTTGACTTCAAAATTCACCAAAGTGCCATAGGTTTGAAACCTGAAGTCACCAACTCTTGAACTCCACTTACATTCCTTAAACTTACCAATGTTAAGATCCCCAAAGAAATTTCCCTCCAATACTCACCCGTACTTATGGATGATCCACCAAGTGGATGAAGATTTCAATGTAGTTGCATGATCCTCGATCTCCACCAATATCCTAACAAGATTGTTGAGTTCTAACTCACTTGAATCATTCAACCACTCCAAGTTCTTCCTTCTTACGAATATCTAACTCGGCTCACCCAATATTTACCCATTATAACTTGTCTACTTATGGCACTCACGATCCGAGCTCCTCTCGGTCTAAGTCGAGATGTTTATTCCTTTTCACATGCATCTTCTAGCCTTATGCCAATGAAATTGAAAAGAAAACTCTACCTAAGACACACCTTCATCATGAGCCTATTGACACTCCTAGGATCTTGATCCAATGTTTGAGGTCAAGACGAGCCCCTCCAAGACTCACTACAATGAGCTATCCCTAATGTTTCACATTCTCTCCTAGATGAATGCATTGATCACTAGGACTTGCACTCACTTTGAGCCACCAGTTATAACCCCAAATTAGAAAGATGATTGATCTATGACATGTTCTCTATACCATGGCTCGATGTCAAACTAGTCAAATTGATTCCTCATGAGCTAGCTCTATTCCACGAGATTTACAATGAGTTTGATCCCATGTTCGTTGTTCGGAAAGAAGATTCATTGCTTATTTATTAATTCCCAACATTTAATCTCTTCACGCAAACATCATCCTTTCCCTTGATGAGGCCATTTCTAGCTTGAACCTCTTCGCACCAAGCTGAGCTCACATTTGAGCATTTGGTGAGATTTCATAGTCCTCTGTATTGTCACCGACGACCTCAATAATCGAGCCACTTGGCGAGCCCTATCTCCAAGCCATCACCACTTGGCCTCTCATTGACATGATTCACGAGGATCCATTGTGATATTTTCCAAAAAAAATTCTTGCAATGTATAACAATGAATAACTTTGAGCCCTAACGGATCATACACCGAGCTTAAAACTTGTCTCATGTAAAAACCTCCATTAAACTCGAAAAAACATACACCGTCAAATCAGTTAGTTGATACTTGAACCATCCAATACCAACTTTCCAATTATAATACAAGTACCCTATGCGGCTCACCTTGGTATATGTCAATCATCTCACCAAGAAACTCGGCGAGCTATCTTTCTTAATCACTTATGTGGCCTTGTATTCAATTTTGATCTATAAATATTGAATTCTCTCGACAACAGAGGATAATAGAGATACATAATGGATTTTGATTAATTTCTACCCATCATGACCGAAATTTGGCACACTCAAGCCAATGTCTCGTTTTTATGAAACCACCGAACCTTTGAAACTTGGAAAAGAAAAGAATAGTCCAAGAAGATCCCAAAACTTCCTAGAATAATGCAAACACTCTCAAATCTTGAAATTATATGTGATAACCTCATAATGATTTAGGAAGGAATTTTCATTCTCAAGGTGTTACCCCATTGTTTATTTTTTCTAAGGGGAAGAAATGGATAACATTTTTATGACCTCTCGGAAATGATTTCATGCTAAGCATGATTCCAATATCTTGTAACATTCATTGCGAATGGAGTCACTTTTTATTTCCAAAATTGATCCTCAACATGAAGTAGACCATCGACCTAGTCCTAGACTTACCTGTGTTACTAAACCTATGACTTCTTTGAATGTAAGACACCTTTGTAGAAATTTGAGTAAAGCATCTCCTAGTTTTGGACATCATGAAACTCTATTAAATCCAGATTTTTTTCCCACTTCTGAAAATTTCACCTTTGACACACTGTGTAAGAAAAATGGAAAAACACAACACATACTAAAACTGAAAAATAATACAAGTTTCAAATGAAACATGCAGAGTGTGTCAGGAACTTATTCTGCTAAAAGAAAACCTTACTCTACTCTACACTAATTGGAGGCACAAATGAGCTAAATGAACCTTGAAAATGGTTGTGCATAATATATTCCCTTCATCATAATGGGTTGTCATGTAGATGATTTGATAATGAACATGACTTTGACTGAGAGTAAAAAAATGAAACAATCCCAATCTTCAACTAGGTTCACTCAAGCATCACCTAGAAAGAGATAGCATCCCTCTTTTAGTTTCTCTGCATTTGTTTTGTAGAGGTATTGCAATTGATCCTTAGGGATGTGAAACTTGTCCTCATATTCGAAGTGAATGTGATTGTCTTTGATTTCTCTTACGGATCTAAAGAAGCCAAATACCTTATGGTACATGGTTTAACCCTTTGAATATGCCTGCTTTACTTCGAGCTTCAACTTTGACAAGGAAGTGTCCTGAAGACATCCCCTGTATGAAAGGTGTTGCGGTGGACGTTCCTTTCCTCTTAATTCCCATTTATAAAAATTGATCTTCCTCGTCGAAGAATGGCACAAAATTTATGTTCCCTTCATTTCCATTTTCTTCATTAACAACAAGGAGTTTATTCACGTTATGTAGATCCTTTGAATTGCTTACAACGTCTAATTGAGCCATTATTGAACCGTTGCAGTTCTTAAAATTTGTTTCTCATGTGAAATTTTCTCCTCATCGACATGAAACTTGCAAGATTAGACTCTTTCATATTTTTCTCTTGAGAACTAATAGAAACAACATAATCTTTAAGAATATTTTCCTCCATCACAAAGTTCTAACCAAATCAGGCCCCATAGTTTGGAGCAAGAAACTTCTAATGATGTCATTTACATTCCAAGTTCTTGAAACTGATTTGACCTCTTCCATGTGCTCATTTTCTTCATCATTTGGTGATTCATATGGGAAATGCAATTCTTGTAATATTTTCTCAATAATTTTACTATGAGAAACAGGTGGTTCTTTAACATTTCCTTGCAAAGCACTAGGTAATTTGTACTAAAGGCTAGATAATGGAGTAGTTGAAATGAATATTTCCATAAGTTCCTTTTCATCCAAACATTCCTCTAAATCTAACAGATGGGTTGGATCTTTATTACATATTTTTTCTATAGTTTCAACTTCTTCTCTCATAGTTTTCTCCAAATTAGTAATTTTTCCACCTTGATAATCTTCATCTTCAAACATAAAATTTGCAAGATCAAATTCATCTAAGAAAAAATATTTTTGAAAATACGAAAAGAGGAAAGGATTAAAACCTCATGCATGGCCTTATCTATATGCAAGACCTCTTAATCTTCCTCAACATAAATATATGTGTGGCTGATTTCAACTTCCAATGAAGCTCTTGGAAAAATACTGCAATGTTCCATAAATGTTGCAATTTTTTGACATCCAAGACATTTATAATAACCGCACTCACTTTGAAAGTATCTTGCACATTTAAGAGTTTCTCTTCATTTTTTACACATTATCTTCCTCTTATTGTGGAATTGAAACAAACTCATTTTCTTATACAATGGACTTTACAAACTGTTATGAATCAACTTCATCGATGATATGGAACCAATATGAATGTTGTATTTAAACAAGTATATTTTTGGTCATCATTCACTCATTCCTTTTCTATCTCTACCACTAAACTACTTTTCATAACCTATTCTTGAGCCTTAACTTATGAAAGAGGTTTCATTAGGAGTGAATTTTGCTCAATGTTAAGTCCCACATCCCACTCCTTCAGTTTTTGCAAGCTTTTCTTTTCTATTCTCCTGAACCTTCTCCTCTTTTTCTTGTTTGTAATAGTATTATTGATCTTCCCAAAATGGATTTGAGAATGTAAGAGGAGAGGTGGGCTGGGTATCACTTTGCTTCCTTCATTGGTTGATGTGGTGAAGGAGATACAACCTCTTATCTTGGTGGCCTTTGTAAAAAAGAAGGAACTTTGGAAGAATGAGGAACAAAATATTTATGATGGGACGGAGAGATCGGAGATGAAGGAATGGATTTCTCAACATGGGTAACTAACAAAAAGCTTGGAATTTGAGGTTTAGAATGAAAATACATTGGATAGGAAATGAAAAGAGGAATATGATGTGGTGGTGTATAACTTACCCATAGACAAGGTTTCTTTGCATCATACTCATAAGCCTCTATTTCTTCGATCCAACCTTCAAGTTGAGGTAGCAATTTTGTCATGAAAATAATATTTTCCTCTAGGCTATCCAAATTTTGCATAGGGCCAACCCATGGACATGATACCCTAAAGATAATTTTGAATGCCTTCATTTGTGATGTATCTCTAGAATGCACCATACCTACCTCCATTCTTTGAATCTTAAGTTACAACTTAACATCTTCACATGTGTGATGACCTCCAAAATTTATATGTCCTTACTCTTGGAAAGCTGCATATTTAGTTAAAAAAATTGAACATGACTCTATTAATAGGGATATGCATGTTGTAATTGATTTTCATCATAGTATTGAATTGGAGGTGAACTATAATAATATGAAGATGGACTTTGTAAGCTTGAATGAATGCTAGACAGGGATTGTTGCTGTAAGTGGGAATTCCACTATAGGAATGAAGCCATGATTGCACAACTTCATGAATGGGAGAAAAATGGAAAGAGGTGGAAGAAAACTAAATGGAAATGGGTGAAGAAAAGGACATTCGTAACTCGGAGAGTGGGTTAGTAAGTGTAGACACAAAAATTGGGTCACACTCCCCTTGGCCCCGTCAAATAACCAACTCAAACATATTTACCTAACCATGGCCCCTTCCACCCCACATTAATATTAATTTAATTAACTTAATTAAATTAATACCCATCCTCACAACATTCATTACTTAATTATTTTAATTAAGCTAAATTTCCACCTCACCCCTCCACCTCACCTAGCCACCTCACCCTAGACCTATTCTTGGCATGTTTCCATAACTAACTAAGACCTGATCTTACTTGCCTTAATGAGCTAAGATTTGGTCTAACCCTAAAAGCACATGCCTAATATTTCTCTAACCACAATCCTACCTTAACAAGCGTTGATAAAATCCCTGCAGGTGTAGATTGACTGAGAACCGCGATTTACCAGCAATACGTAAGC